>OY987269.1:8324677-8461827 GCA_963920665.1 Straminergon stramineum | reverse complement strand
CTCCGCCTTGTGAACACAGGAATGTTGAACATATAATCGAGACAGCTGTGCAATTGACTCAGTCAGCTGAATTTTTAGCTAAGGCTTCTTCGTTTTATTTGAATTTGGCGAAGGAGTCTTGCAGATTGGCACCTGAGTTGTTGAAGGGTGCTTTAGCATTTCAAAATCTCACTAAGACTTTCATACCACTTTTCAAAGGAAGAGATGCTATGATACTACACTTGCAGGCATACGAGAGGGAAATTGCTCGCCTTAAAGAAGTTGAAGCAACGTGCAAAGTCCGTGAGCAGAATTTGAAGATTTCGGAGGGTGATGTGGAGCATCTAAATCAACAGTTGTTGAGGCTAATGGAGGAGTTAACGAAGATGCGTAAAGTTAATGCTGAATTGAAGGCTATCTTGAAGATTTCGAGCGATGTTGCAATCTCACCAATCATTGTACTCGAAGACAGCGAAGAGACTCAAGAGTCCAAGGACAAGCTCTCTCTTCCTCTTGAAAAGGTTGAAGCAACTGACAACCTTGACATTACAAATGTCGAAGAAAGCCATGAGATGAGCAGATTAGAAGCGACACCTCAACCATCAATGGAAAAGCTTTCAACAATTTGCATGAATGCGGAGATACAAACCGAGGATCATGAACTTGAAGAATTAAAGCATCAATTGGAGGAGGCAATTGAAGCAAAGGTTTTTGTTGAATCGGAGTTGAACCAATTGAAATTATGCTTGAATTTGGAGAAATTGATGCCTTCTAGTGGCTTGGAGTCTCGATGGTTAGTATGGGTACAAAAACTCCAAGAGAAACCCTCTGTAGTATCCCGAGCGATGGTAGGTCTTCAGACATTGGCAATGGAGTCCATTGAAAATTGCAATGCCATTGAAAGCTTGTTGAATCGGTTCAAGACTATATTTGACCAACATCCCTCTAAAGGATATACGGAGATCACATGTTGGGGAGACATGGATGCCATGTTTGAGTGGTTAAACCACACCAAGTAGGACAAAGATACACACATCAATTGGGCCTTAGAAGCAGAGGAAGGATGGGTCCCTTACAATACACTTTCAGCACACATCAAAGACAAAGACAAGAAAGTGGTGCATGTGTGATCTAGCCTCTCCAATCTTGAAAGGTTCTTGTAGCCTTTGCCAAGGCCCCTTTGGACCAAAAGGTGCTGTAACTATGGGCCAATGTCGCCAAACTTTCCATGTTACTTGCATCGTGAAAGCATCGCTAGTTCGTTCCGTCTGTGTTGAGTGTCGTTGTCCATTGAGTTCGAGGTTCTACAAAATGTTTGGTATCTTGGAAGCCATGCCTCCAAACCACGAATACAATCGTTGGACCCTTCCACTTGATCAAGGGCCATTCAAGTTCCAAAATTATCTACATTGGGGGAGGCCACTCACATGGAATTCAAATGAACGGATGCATGGATTGTACGAGGAATCTCAGCAACCACTAGATCCCGACGTGTGGATGACTCACAATAGAGAGGTGGAATTGCGGGCTCGAGGTATCGTAGATGACGCGGCCCGTGAATTGTTTTGTCGCAATATAGGAGGACATTGGAGTTTGCAACACAAAAAGTTCTTTCGTTTTCCAGAAAAGAAAGTGGAGAGAGGACCAAATGACAATTGGGTGGAGGTGAACCATAGAGATGAATTCGATGAGCAATATGCGGCCTATAACCACACTTTCGTAGGTCGGGCCCTCTTGTTGTCGAAGTTGGAAGAGGCTGCAAAGGTCCGTGTTGTTTACAATATGGATAGACCAGTGAGTACACCACATTCATCTGTAGACGTTGCAGCGGCATTTGATAAGCGCATCACTGATATTATAGGACATTGGAAGGCCTTCTTATTGGATGGAAATCGCCTCATGGCCTGGCAAGGGAAGGGAGATGATGAGGTAGTTCAAGCGATGGTGGATCGAGTGGAGAGTAACTTGAGAGCCTTGAAGGCAGATGAAGTTGATTTATCACCGAGGAGAAAACAAAAAAGGAAGCGTGAAGACGATGATGACTTCTCTCCGGAAATGAAAAAACAAATATCTAAGGTGGACAAGGAACTTCAAATAGGAGGGCTAATAGTTCATCCAAGTGAGATGGTCACGACTCGTCAAAAATCAGCTGAACGCCTCACTACAAAAAGTTCTACTCGTCATATGGGAGGAGAAGGTAGTGGTCCATCCAATGGAAAGTAGGATTTGAGGATAGAATAGTGTTTTTTGAAAGCAATGGTTCTTCCATTGAGGGAAAAAAAAAAAGTGTGAAGTGTTTAGATCTTAAAAGGATCAAGTAATATAAAGTAATTGTAGTGAAGCTATGTTTTTTGTATTTTGCGATCACCTATATATTTATGTATACAAACAATATATTTTTCTTTGCTTAAAAAAATAGTTTTATGTATGAATTTGAATTTATTTGTATATGGATGCATTCATGATTCATTTGTTCTTCTCTGATTTGTAATAGTAAAATATAAAGTATTATGTGAAAAAGGGTGGATCTTTGGGTGAAGTCGCCGTCCGCCCCGCCCCGCTTGCCCCATCCCGTCCTCCCGTTCGCCCCGCTCGTCCGCCTTGTCCGCCCTGTCCGCCCCGCTCATCCGCCCTCTCCACCTCGTCCACCCGCTCTGCCCGCCCGTCCCTAACACCGCCCCGTCCGCTCGCTTTGTGGGACCGTTAATTTGAATTTTTTAAATGTGAACCCTAAGTGAACGGTCAGCTTCTATTGGGGGACTATAAGAGTTAGAAGAGAAGCCTTCCTATTCACTCTCAAGAAACTGAACGCTAAGATTTCTAAGGGCTAGGAGCTGCAATTTATTGTGTCCCTTGCTTGGTAATGCATAGTTTAGTGGATGGGGGGCTTTGTTTTGCAAGGCTTTTTACGACTGATTTTATTGATATTGTGAACATTGTTACATTGTAGGTTTATGATTAAAAACATTTTTTGGTTTTTAAATATAGCTAAAAAGTAAGATTGTCACTATGGGCCTAAACCGACCGGGGATTTTTCTCTTGGTATAGTGTGACACCGGACAATAAGGTACAATGTAGGCTTTGCAAGGTGGTTATGACCGAAAAGCCTTGCCATGTGTTGAGCCATTTAGGTTATTCCGGTCCAAATGGTATACGCGATACAGGAGTAAGGAATTGTCCGCGATTGATGACAGTAGTCCGTGCTGCATTTCTTCGTTGCGAAGGAATTTTTCCAAAAAGTGTTGTAACCGATATTGTAGATGGCAACCTTGCACCTGTGGACCCCCAAGAATTGTTGATCGGAAGGGGTGTATCGCAATCAACCCACGAAGACTCGTCTCCAACATCAAGAGAAGTAGTATTTGTAGGAACTAAAGAAACTTTCACCACAGAAGCTTCTAATGATCGTGAAACCCCGAAGGCATCAAGTTCTAGGCCTCATAAACAAAGCAGCTTAGTGAATGGATTTGAAGAAGGTTATAAACGCAAATTGCATTCTGTGTGGGCGAATTTTTTTTATATGGCAAATATACCATTTTCCGTGGCTCGAAATGCAGCTTTTAAAGAAGAAGTGAAGCGAACGGCTGCGTTCGGTAGACCATACACTCCTCCATCGTACCATGAGCTTCGTTACAAATTGTTGAACGAGGCGAAGACCAACATTCAAACACAGTTGCTCACACAGACTGAAGACAGCATTCGAAAATTTGGAGCAATTGTGTCTATTGATGGATGGAGCTCTGTGACCACGCGTCCTTTGATCAATGCCATGCTTGTATCATCCGCAAGTGAAGAATTTCTTGGATCAGTAGATACAAGTGGTTGTGAAAAGAATGGGGTGTATTTGGCAGCAGTGTTGGAAAAATTCATTGAACAAGTGGGGCCCAAGAACATTGTGTTAGTAACCATAGATAACGCCCCTGTGAATTCTTCTGCATGGAATATAATATCTGAAAAGTATCCTCATACTTTTTACCAAGGGTGTGTGGTTCATGCGTTGAATTTGTTGCTCAAGGATTGGGGGTCAGAGGATTGGATTGCTGAAAAATTGAATGAAGGAATACTTGTAGCCAAATTTATCAAAAGGAGACATATGCCACTTGCTCTATTGCGGAAGTATTCGCCAAATCTTGGTTTATTGATGCCGGGGGATACAAGATTTGCCTCTCAATTTATCATGATGGAGCGTTTGATAAAATTGAGAGGACCATTGGAACAAACGGTGGTGGATCCACAATGGGCAGAGTACGTATGTACGCTCAAGAGGAAACGTGGAGCCAAAGTCAACCCAAGAAACCTCACAGCAGCAGTGAAGAGAATTGTTCTTGATGATCATTTTTGGAACCATTCTATCAATTATGTGGAGATGGTTGAACCAATTATATGTGCACTCCGTGATTTGGATTCGAAATCACCATGTATGGGGAAGGTGTTGCATATTATGAGGAAATTAGAAAAGCATGTGTATGGATTAGAAAATCCGCCATTTTGTTTGGAAGAGAGCAAGGCAATTCCATTGATACAGTCCTTTCATGTGCGAAGGGAAATGGTAGCAAACGATCTCCAATCTGCCGTAGCTCTCTTGAATCCATACCTTCTACACGACAAAGAACTAGCCGATGATGCAGATGCAATGTCAGCATGTAAGCGTGTTTTGGAGAAAATATGTAAACCAGATGAGTACGTAGCAGTGGTTCGAGAATTCGTGGCTTTTCAACATAAGGAACCTCCATTCCACAATATGTTGAATCCGGGAGAACAAATGTTGTCGGCACATGCTTGGTGGGATTTTGAAGGTACTTGTAGCAAGTTCATAGCTCCAATAGCAAAGAGGATATTGGCCCAACCGGTGTCATCATCTTCATGTGAACGGAATTGGAGCAGCTATTCTTTTGTTCACAACAAATCACGAAACAGATTGAAGCCAAAGAGAGCAGCAGATTTGGTGTATGTGTATACTAATTCCAAAGTCCTAAACGCATCGAAAGAAAAAGATGAAAAGAAATGGTATGACGATAACATGGAGACAGTGGAGTCAAAGGATTCGGATAGGCCGATGATCGAAGATGATAATGAAGATGATGACGAGGATTTGGAAAGGGCCTTTAAAGTAGTAAATGGCGAGGATGACTTGTGTTGTGTAGCACCGTCAAAAGATGAAGACGCTATGGAAGACATTCCCAATTTGGTGGATGATACGTATCATAATCGTAATGACCGCTATGCTAATGTTGAAGGCAATGCAAACGATTTGTATGATTTTTTAGAAGATGAGGATGAAGTAGGGATAGAGGAGAATCTACCTTCAATAGCAGCATATTGCGACGGAACTGCATACATGAGTAGCGAAACTGTTCTATCGAAAAAGGGAGTTGTTATTGTTGAGGAGGTGGAAATGAATGGGGATGCTTTTGGCAATGCCAGAATAGATGAAGATGTTCAAATTTCGAAATCTCGATCTATGGCACTAGATATGGTGGAAGAAAATGTCGAAGAAAATGATAGAAAAGGACACAAGGTCAGTGAGTTGGACGTCCCAAAAGATGTGGGCCAAAACAGTGGTGACAAGGGTGAATCAAATATTGAGGTACAGAAGAAGAGTGCTTCAACCAAGATGGCATTCGCAAAATCAAGTATTGTGGACAATGATAAAGGAAAGGAGCCAATGAAGTCAATTTCTGAGGTACAGAGATCTAGCGCTCTTCCACCAATAGCGTTGAAGCCAGCTATCACAAGATTAGAGGATTTTCAAAGCTTTGGGTATGGAAAACGTCTAATGAACATTTCGAAAGAAATTTCTACAGGCGGTAATGTACAAAAAGTAGTGCCATCACATACATGCCTCACTGATATGGATAGTGATCAACCATTGTTGGTAACGTTGCGTGCTCGTCGTTTAGAAAAACGAATGGTAGGAGAACCCATCAAAGCAACAACCAGCACTCCGCCACTTCAAAAGAAAGTCAAAGTGGAGATAACCGTTCATGGATAGGCCGACTCCAAATCGAAAGCAGTGGTTTGAGAATCTAGTAAGGGGGAAATTAAAAAAGATATGCAGCCTTTTGCTATCTCTCCGGTGAAGAAAAAGACCCCTCTTGATGAGGATGTCAATGCTTCCTTCAAGAGAAGGAAAAGAAAAGTTCCTATTCAAAAAGCCCGTCATGGTTCTATGAAAGTAAATAAAAAGAAATTAAATTCAAAGGAAGGGAGTAAACCTACTTTAAAGAAAGGCTTGAAGAAGACCATGATACTTGATTCAGATGATACGGAAGATGATTCGGACAATGAAGATTTTGAACGGAGAGCTAACGGAGAGAGTAGTGGAGTTGAGGTGAAAGGAGATGAAGGTTGGTGTCCATAGGAATTGAGGAATTAGAAGCTTAAATATTTTTTTGCTTAGTTGCTCATGATATATTGAGCACATATTGAGAATGTATTGTTCAATCATTTCATTATAAAAATTGTTTGTTTATTGATGATATACATCTCGTTCGTGTATTAGAATTTTAAATTTGATTTTGTTTCAAAATGAAACTGAAATTTCATAGAAAAATTAAAAATGCACAATATGTTTTATCTTTTGAATGAAGCAACATACACTACTACATTACATGACAATTGAAATATATGAAAAACAAAAATCTAAGCTCAAATGACATGCTGCAATTGGTAAAAACATTGATAAATAAACATTGAACCCCATTACTAAACGGCCTAATCTTTTAACCCCCCGTCTGCCCTCCACCATCCGCCACACCCGTCTGCCCTTCACCATCCGCCCTCCACCATCCGCCGCGCCCATCCGCCCTTCACCGTCCACCTTTCACCATCCGCTGCGCCCGTCCGCCTTTCACCGTCCGCCCCGCCCGTCCGCCGCGACCACGCCGTCTGCTTGTGGACGGCGCTAGGGACGCTACGTCCGCTGGAGTCCGTGCGTCCGGATGTCTAGACGATGGATGTGAATTCGGGGCGAACGTTCAGATTTGTCAACCCTGGATAGAGTAGCCTGGGACGTAAATTCAAATGACCCTACAACATCGCCCGAGGCTCGACAAGATGACCTATCCCCAGGGAAGGTTGTAGCACCAGCCCAATTGGACGACCACTCTACTCTTATACAAGAGCTAGGTTCTATCTCCGGGACTTTCATTATGTCATAGGTGCAGAGATCCATGCATGTGGATGACATTCAAACACAGGATTTAGACATACAAAACGTGCCACAAGCAGAGGAAGATGGCGATAGAAGGCCAAACAATCCTGTTTCATCCAGAAAGCATTAAGTTAATGTTTCAGGAGTGAGAAATCCTAACAGTTAGTTTCTTTACTTTCTCAAATGGGATAGTTTGTGTTTTGTTTTCTTGAACTTTAATACATTACGCAATGTAACATTATAGAAGACAGGAGCCACTAGCGCAAAGCTGGAAATATGTGTCATAACGTGCAATTTTAGATTTTTCTGGTTTACCAAGTCAAGCTAACTGGAAAATACATATAGGTATCCGAAATTAGCTACGGAACCATCTAGATCTGAATAAGAAGCGGAAAATGAGATAGTGGAAAGATCTACTCATTCCAGGTTCCAGGGAGTGAACGGATAGGAGCGGATGTCTGACTGGATAGGGATGGACCGGATACCTTAGACGAACCGGATCCGGAATGAGTCAGGATGAGGTGGCAAGGTGTCCAACGGCTATAAAAGAACTGGAGCAACCTAGGTCAAACTCTTTCTCATCCTCGTTTGCCCAACGTTGTCTATGCTTTGTGTTTGCCTCTATGCCTGTCGATTAGTTTCCCGTGACAGTCTTTTGTGCTGGTGTCCGTTGCGAGACTTGTGGTCCTTGAGCGTTCGAACTTTTAATTACCGGTTGAGATCGGGGAGCGAAAGTGAGAACGAGGCATGCGGCTAGGAGAGATAGCGAGGAAGTATCGGAAAGGGTTCCGAGCGCACCAATCCGTGTCCATGTTGTAGCTTAGGAGGACTAGAGGCGGGCAGGCTAGTTCCAGTGTACCCCCAGCGGAGGTAAAGCTCCAGAAGGTAGTTCCGGTTGTTCTCTCCACCGAACCAGCCAAGTCCCAACTCATGGAAGACTTGAACTCCATGGGTTGCCTAGGGTTTGTAGATAAACCCTGGGGCTTTAAAGAAGAGTCCATAGTCAAAGAACTCTTGGGCAAGCTGTCCAATGAGTTTGACAACACTCCGCGAGCCGTTCCACATCTGTAGACGGAAGACATGTGGAGAACAGCCTATAGTTTCCGCGTAGGAGGGCTAGGAATGGCAAGCCAAAAGGATGAGTTCTGCCATGGGAAGTTCGGGGGAGCGGTCAACCCGAAAGATGGATACACGGTGGACGACTGCATCGATGAGCGGCAACGCCGGTTGCTGAAGTTCTTAGTTCCAGTTCTTCATCCGGAAAAACCGACAAGGGTGACTATCTCCCTCGCCAACACTATTTTCGGCTCTTTGAGAGGAGACCGGAAAGTGGACTGGGCTCGGATCCTTTCCGAGCTGGTCACCCAACTCGTAGGAAGAGTGGGGAAGAGTAGGGCCACTCCGGTGTGCCCCTATCTCATGCACCTCTATCATTCTCAACATCTCCTGAGCACACCGGAGGAGAAGAGGTGGAAGGCTCACGAAACTCTCCCGAAATACGAGGAATCCGAAACAGATGAGGAGATGGAATCCGGTTCCGATCCCGAGGAGAACAGTGAGTCAGAGGAAGAGGAGACGCCAATGCCGGTCATCAAACGGCAGAAGACGACCTCTCCCAACAAGAGGGGGACGCCGCCCGCTCGCAACACCCTGGCCCCAAAGGAGAAGCCGGAGGTCAAGAAGACGGTGTCAGAAGAATCGGATCCCGATGATCCATTCAGATCACTCGTAATGAACTTATGCGATATACGAGCGGATTGGGAGATCAAAAGGAAGATGCTGATAGCCATCGGGAGGATGGTGGGAGCAGCACCTGACCGGGAGCTACCGGAAAAGGTGGCGGCCTGTATTTCTGATCCGGTCGAGTCCCAGAAGCAGGAAGTAGAGATCCGCCGACTACAAGAGGAGGTGGATCGGATGAAGACGGAGATCCTGGTCCACCAAGAGAACTTCGCCGCCACCAAATCAATTGTAGAGGATGCTCGATAGATGATGGAGCAAGTGAAGGCCACGTTCGGGGAGACCGGAACGGCCCTCACCAAGGCCAAATTATTTGACGAGCGGGTGCACGAGGAGAAGAAGCTATCCAGTTCCCGGATGGTGCGGATCCTCAACGACTTTGCCGAGCAGGTAGAAGCGGCAATGCAAGAGGCACGGAAGGCAGTGGATCGGATGGAGGAGAGTACCCAGATATTGTCGGGAGCAACTTGCTCTCACGGTATCTGACTCTTGGATATCTCCCTCCCGGATTCGTTCCCGGAAGTGACAGCTGGAGAGGGGAAGGATACAACCCCGAAGTCCAAGAGAATGACCCAGGTCGGCACGCCTGGAACTGCCATCGACTTGGACTCACCGCCCGCGTCCATAAAAGGCAATCCGGTTCCTCGACCTTAGGAGATCGAGAGGAGTCAGAACCTCAACAAGGTTTTTGAGCAGATGGACCTGGGAGTGGACAACGCGACCATTAGATCGCGGATAGGGACTTAGGATGTGCAGAGTAGGTAGAGTAGGAACGGATACGGAACCTGTTCCGGTCCAGTGGGGAGTAGGTAGGACCAGAAAGTCTGACCGAGATGGCGGCGAAACTTTCGCGAGTTTTCCCGCCCATTTGTAACTTTTTGAAATGTATATAGTCAACGCCCACGAGGGACGCTGGAAGTCTTCTTTTTGCAATTTCTGTTGTACCTTTGTATGCGCTCTCTCGTTGTGTGTGTCTCCCAAGCTTGGCAAGTTTGCATGATGTGAAGTTAGGAAGGTGTAAGGCAGAGTTGTGGTTAGATTTCTCCCCTTAGTGCGATAGTTTCCGATCCTTAGTGTGTGTGCAGGTTATGTAAGTGTTGGGAGTGTATTTCAGTGCCTCAGTAAGATCTAGGGTTTTAAAGTTCCGAGTGAGATAGCCGCTGTTAGGCTAGGCAGATAGGGAGGGTATCCTTAGTCGCGCTAGAACTCTTGGACGGGTAGTCCGGTTGAGTGTCCGACCTTCTGAGAGGTCTCATCACCATAGTTGGTAAACGGAATGATCCTAGGTACTGTTGGAACGGACGAGTACACTTGTAATCACCTAGCTTTGCACGGGTAGGAGCTGGCATTGAGGTCGTTGTAGTAAGAATGGATCGTACGGGGGATCTCTGTGTGACCTGCATTCCGGATTGCTGTCCGGGGTGTTGTAAGGGATCAAACCGGATCCGAGTTAGTTAGGAGAGGAAGGGAGAGAATAGTGGGTCTTCAACCACTATAATCCGTAGAAGGAGTGGTGGGCCTACCACTCAGAAACCTAAGCGGCGAACCCTCTGATGGTCCAACAGAGGCAAAACTAAACCGGAAGAGTGTTGGGAAGATACAGGAACCAGCCGGAGCGGATTGGTTCAGAGTAGTACTAGGACCGGAATTGTTTAGGTCTTGGAGATTGAGAGAATTGGTTTTAACGGAGGATTTCTGAATCGGGTGGGAAGTATTCCGGTCCTGATCCTCTGGGTGGTTGTTTGTTTCCGGTTTTAGATCTAGGACCGGAAAGGAAGTTTTAGAGGGTGAAAGCGCTTACTCGCCCAAATCAAGTAAATACTTCACAGAATCTCGTGGGTTCGATCTTTAGAGTCACTTCGTTATGCTTTAGAGTGATTTTTGTGAGCATAATAGGGAATTTACTTATCCTGTGCTGCGACAATATGCATGACTACAGGATGAGAAAGGTATGAGAGGATGCATCTAAATAGCACTTACTGTAGGTTGTTGATCTCTCATTGTGCACAATCTACAATGAAAGTATTTGGCTTCTAGTCAGGCCTTTCTCATTTCAAGGTGGTATTCAGCACCCTCATCCAAGGAGTGAGGTCCTCTTGTACAACACATGATGTGAGAATGAAGGCCACTGGGATTCCATTGTGCCATTCATCAAAGACCATGACTATGTACAAGGGAAACAACAATACAAAAAGAGCAAATCAAATGAATCAATGTTTAATGCAATAGAGAAGAAGCCATAATTTCTATCATCTTCAAACAATGCTCTAGTATTGCCATATGAAAACACTACCACCAAAATACAAACCTTATTCTCATTAGTGCCAAACGTGGCATCAATCGAAACACCACCTTCATGCCCAAATTGAACCATAACTTCCTACTGCTAAGGGGTTTGAATTCCTACAGTGAAGGGCATATTGGATGGGGTCACTTCTCCTTGCGTCACTGCACTTGTTTCTTGGTAAAAGAACACACTGTCCACATTTGCTTGCACCCACAACTGCACATTCTTGGTGTCATGACTATGAAGCATGTATGTCTCCCTAGCAACCTTTGTGGCCAAATTGCGCAAGTCCCATTCATGAAGAAACATGTCTCATGAAATATCTTTGCCATTCACAAGTGAGTCCTTAACAACTTGAATATGCTTGGACATAATCTGTGGAACACTGTGACCATCACGGAAGAGCTTCACAACAAACTCCTTGATCTCCAGAGACAAGTGCCAAGAGAATGCACTTCTATCTCCAGTATGCTGTAAGCCATGTTAGAGAACCCTAGCTTCATTGAGATGCTCCCCTTGGAAGATGGAAATCTCAATGATGTGTGGTAGAAGATAAAGGCTTTTTACCCTGAAGGATGCTAAGCATCCTTGCTTCAGTGAACCTCCCCATTGCTTAAGAGAATCTCGAGGTTTCTTAGGCTAAACGTGGCTAGGTGCATAATTTCTGTCTTCACCAACGAATTGTCATTGATTAGTGCTTTGTTGAGCAAAAGTGGGTCCAGGTGTAGCAATGTTCTGCTCTGTTGTGGAGGAAAGTCTTGGAGCATTGTCGTACTTTGCAATGTGATCTCTAAGTAGAGCACAATTTGTCTCTATTGAGGAAGTCCATGCTTGAGCACTGATGTCTAGGGCAATACTCTATAAACCTCCAACATTGTGCCTATTGAAAACGAGATACCTTTGTGGAGTAGTGTTTCGGTCGTCATGCGTATTTGGGATTGTAGCACTAGTTTGTCCAAATTTAGAAGACCTTGCTGCAATAGTACTATGCTCGTTAGAAGAATTTCCCACAGCATCACTGTTCTTCTCACCTATAGAGGATACGACAATTGAACCATTTTTAGAAGTGTCCTCTGTAACTCTGTAACTTTCCTCATCATTTTCACAATTCATGGGGACCATATTCAGATCAATTTGAAGATTGGCTACAACAACTATTTTCGACGCCTTGGTAGAAGTTTGAGGTTGCGGGCACCTCACTGCTTCAAGGGTTTGCTACAGCTTGCCAGAAGTAGAATCATGGAGTACTTTTGCGTCACTATTAGGAAGCTGGAAGTCATCTACATCAAAGTCCTCCAAGTCCTCCACCAGTAAATTGAGGTTTATATCCAAACTTCGAAATGGGGCTCCCTTGTCCAAAGAATGATCAATGGTACACATGAGTGACAATAATATAGGTTCAGATGGAACATACCCTTGAACTTTCCTAAGCTGACATCTCCCTTGTGGTTTACTTTTGGTAGCAACTAGCTCCATAGTGTTACATTGAGTTCTTGTTAGGTCTAGTAGCCACCCCTATTGTTGTGTTGTTTGTAGGTCTAGAAGGAGAGGGTTGTCTTCAACTGTCATGTTACTTTCAGCAACACCAGAAGCAAGTGAAGGTTGTTTGCCCTTGCGTTTTCTCTATGTATTAGGACCTCCAACCTCTATAGCAGCCTCCGAGATGGATTTCTTCCTACCCCTTCTCTTCTTTACTTTGTCCGGTTGTAATTCACCTTCAACAGTGGCCTCTTTCTTTTTTCATGGACGTCTAGGCTTTCGGGCTCCAACAATTACCACCTTAGGTCTCTACTTTGGCAGCAATAGGGAAGTGACTCTTTTGACGTTCACATAGTGGTCTTGTGGTCCATATTGGCAGTGGTAACTACAATGTAAAACGGAGAGGCATGTAGGGGTTACAAACAATACATCATTAGAGAGAAAAATGGAACATTAATAGAAGAGCTCAAAACATTGATAGAGGTTATGGTAGAGAAATCTGGTGTACCAAGTGACCTACAAAGGAATAGTTTCAGTAGCACAAAAATTTAAATGTCCCTTTGTTGGCCTTGTGCGTATCTTCACATACCTACAGGGGACACCACCATTGCAATTCTCCATTCTGTGTATGAAGTCTTGAACCCTGCTAGTCTGGATGAAACACTACTCAACAACAAGTACATTCTTCTTGTGATTCTCTTCTACTTTGCGGGCCTATTGCGTCTCTCGCAGCTTCCACAACAAGTTTGCTTTGCATATGAGTCCTGTTGTCCTGCGGGTGGGTCTTGCACCTTTGCTTCCACATGCTATAGCTTGACTTGGAATTGTTGTTTGTATAGCTCATCCCAGGATACACTCAATCTAGCATTAAATTGTGACTCTATGTCAACATAGATAGAAGCATTACCAGGTGTGCATTCGAATTTTGTAGCTGCCATGGCAAGTACAACAATAATCCTAAAGGCTCGTATGTATGTGTGGCCTGAACCCTAATGAAGAGAGATCAATCACTCATATAATACAACGGGTAACTGTAGAGCACCTTGAAATCACTCTCATCACAATTTTCTACTATGAATCATAGAATACAATGTATAATCTCTAAACCCTCATACTGCTACACCTTTAAGATGCCTATGCATAGAGATTGCGTACAAAAAATACAATTTTGAAAACACTTGCTAGATTTACAGAGATTGCAAACCCTATAATGATGTCACTAAAGCATTTCCACAGCAATCACCAACAAACCGCAACAATACCTAGCCTCTACAACAGCCATCACAATAACATTGAGAAAACAATACAAAATCAACTACTGTAGCAAAAATGCGAAGAAACAAAGTGAAAACCCTATCACCGCCACCGCCAAAATCCCATTAGGCTGAAACCCTAACCCACTAAAATCCTAGCACCGTCGAAGAACATGGTGCCAGAACACTAAGCCAGGCTCGAAAACCGAGACATTCTCATTAATACCATCATGGGACATGGCGCATGCATGACGGATGGGACATGCATGTGGGATGGGGCATGCCTCAATGGATGATGGACATGGGGCATGGGCATGCTGTGATGGAACACTGGCTCTGAAACATTAGGGATTTACCACATGAAGTTACTTGTGGGTAAAAATGACTGCACACCTGAAGGCCAGGCGGGGAGAAAACCAAGAAAACCAGGCCAGCTATGGCCAGCAAATGGTAGAGGGAATTAGATTCAAAAATAGCCGCAATGTGAGGGGTGAGAAATAGTGAAACGCGCAACCAATGTAGGGTTCCAAAATCAGTAGTGAAGTGGGGTTCCAAAATCAACAGAGGGATTGGGTTCCAAAAATCAATAGAGAGGTTGGATTCCAAAAAATCAATAGAGGGGTTGGATTCCAAAAAATTAGCAGAGAGGTGGGTTCCAAAATCAACCATGGAAGGAGAGAAGGGACACCACTCAAAATTCCTACCACTCTAACATATCCTTGGGGCAAAGAATCCAACTCCTCATCTCCCACAAAACCTCACCACGATAGAGAAAAGATGACCAAAGAAGGAGGGAGCAAGGATGGCATAAGGCCGGAAGAATGAGGAGAAATGACAAAGGGAAGGACCATTTGAAGGTGAAGAGTAGAAGTGGATAAGATAGGAAGGAAAATCTCCAAGACTTAGTTAGGCCCTTAGATTAAAAGTAGGTAATCACCCAAGATTAAGTGTGAGACGTAAGTATAGGACGTAGGAGATATGACATGAGAAGTAGGTCATAAGAAGTGGGATGTGAGAAGTAGGACGTAAGAAGTAGCCCAACTTGGAGGAAGGTATGACACGTACTTAAAGTTAACTTGGTAGGTGGGCCGCCTCGAAGTGTGGAGGGAAAGAAAAGAGGGGAGGTGGAAAGAAATAGGAGAGGAAGCTTGATAATTAAATCCTTGTACCCATTTATTTTATGATTAGAACAGTGGTTCATTGTTTCACAACACGGGAGTTCATAGCAAAGGAGGTGGAACTTCTAGGTAGCGTGATCAACGATTGAAGCTCCGAAGTATGAGCAAAAACCCCTCCAAACTTTCCCTATGGCTTAACTAGAGTTTAGTAGCCTAGGCCGAGGCCTACCCTTAAGGCAGACCCTTAGGACCATAGGTCAGGTCATTTCCAAGGACATAAGCTTACAAAAGAAGATCGTGACTTTCCGAAACCCTTAAGCACGCCCAAATCGCACGAAAATTGAGCAAGTTATGGCCAAATGAAGTTTAGGATCAAGTTGGATGGAGAATAGCTAAACTCTGGGTTAGATAGGGAATTGAACAATCTAGAAGGAGGCTCCCACCTAGGGTCTAGGGCTGAAAGAAAAAGTCAATTCCGAGTTGTAGGCTAGGAGAAATTAGCAGATGAAGTTTGAATAAGGCTTGGATGAAAATTCAGTAGAAATCCCAGATCAGGGTCTAATTTCAGATCTGGGTAAGGGAAATCCTTGTGAACCATCCCCCCAAATTTTGGATCTTTCTGAATTAGGGAGTTAGGTGTAATGGATGGATGAAGTTTGAAGAACCGAATAGTGGTCAAACATCATCCATCCATAACTTTGGCTAGGAGGGTTAGATAAGGTCGAGTCTTATATTTTTAGAAATGGCACAAGATGAACTAGAGGGTTCTTAGGATAGTTTTGCCCTGGAGTGGGTCCCCTCCGAATCATCCCGCGAGCCTTCCATCTAGTTGGCCCAAAACATTAGAAGTAGTTTAAGCGAATCTTGCAATTGGGGGTCACTTAGGCACTTAGTAAAAACATCCATTGCTTGGAAGGCACAGTGGACCACGCTTAGACACTCAAAAGTAGGAGTCACTTAGTCGAAATCCAGAACCTGGTTGTGTTCGCGAATTACCAAGGGCAAGTAATTTGGCGCTCACAGAGGCATAGAGGGTCCATACATTCCTCACCAGTCAACTCTAGGGGGGTTCTTTGCCTTGCAGTGGAAAAGCCTCATAGCCTCAACAAAAACTACATAATGTGTGTTGAGGCAAACACAAAATCTACATTGAAAAATGCAAAAAAACGCAAATATTGTGTTTGCCTCAACAATCACATTATGTAGATTTTGTTGAGGCACATGCAAATTTCTTCTAGTATTTGAGCTCTAAATTTGAAACTATGGAGCCTCCTTAGCTACCACTTCATCTCCAAGACCTTGCCAATACATTAGTGTCATGGGCACAAGACTTTATAGAAGACCCAATGGTGGTTAAAAATTACAAGGATGTTTTTTAGAGAGCTATCTCTTCTCATTGCCTACTCTAAGCAAAAGTAGGTTGTTTCTAAGTGAACCTATAATTGGTAGAGATTGGCATTATTTTTTTTATCGACACATTGCAAGGTTAATTACTTGGGTGGCATTGGAGACTTGGAGAGTTTCGTGAGAATTTGCTCATAGGGTTGAAAGAAAGAGTGTGTCTTGATCTAAATGAAGCCCAAAGGACAAGCCGTGAAGGAGATAATAAGGAGAAAAGCAAAGGATTGATTGGGAGAAGCGTCAACGGAGGTTGTATGAACTCCAATAGGGATTCCAAAGTTCACCATCAAGAGCTGTCTTTGACCCAACACAACTCAAATTTTGAAGGAATGGATAGATACCTCCAAATGAAAGAAATTCCAGCTTGAATGATGGCATTGTCCTAAAAATAGACAAGGGTTGTGGGATGGGCAAGAGGAGTTGTGTAGAGGTGAAAATGATGGAATGGGCGAAAAAGAGGAAGTGCTACAAAAAGAGGACAAAGACGGGGAGGAAGAGGTGAAAGTATTATTGTTAGGGAAAGAAAAGGAGCCTTTGGCAGAGGGCTTGGAAGATCTACTTAGGGAGGAAGAGTTGACATTGGCAAGAAGGCAGAGGTTTATTTACAAGAGATTTTGTCGGAGGAATGTCCTTGCACTCCAAGAGGCTAGAAGTCATCAACAATTGAGATTTAGGATTTTCATCCCCCTCAACTATAAGAGAGTCAAGTCTTGTCCATCAAAGTGTACAAGCTCTCAATTTTAATACAATTGAAGGTATGCAACTCAAAACAGAGTTTGTTGATTCGGAAGAAGATAGAATTTTTTTTCACCACTAAAACCTCAAAAGAAAGTGAACCATGGAGATTATTATGCAGCAAGGCAATATCCAAAATCAATATTCATTCTTGCAAAGGTCTATACTAGAATTCCAAAGAAGTAGGCCCATATGGATATCTTTTGGGAAAATCTAATAGGCATGTATATAAATCCCCAAATTGGTGATGATATTTATAATCCGCAAGTTGCATATGTAAGTCAGGCAACTCAACTACAACCACAAATTTATCCACTAGAAGGGGCCTCAGTCACAATAACTTCGTTTGAGGTGATTTCCAACAATATTGATTCTAAAGAGAGATAGTTTGACAAATCTAAAAGAGGTTGCGAGTCAAATTCCAAGGAGTTTCTCACACCAAATACCAAGACCCAACATGAAGTAGAGACTTCAAAACACTTTGGTGAAAGTATGCAACCTCAAGAACTTGGGGAGGATTGAACTTCACGTGTAAGAGAAATTTATCAAATAGAAATGATGTCAGAGGGTGATAGTGACGATTGGGAACCAAAGTTCAAAAATCATCTTGAATTAGTACAAAATGAGAATGATAGAAAATGGGAAGATTTAAGATGGTATGAAGATTTGAGAGCCGAAATAGGAGTGTATGATGAAGTAGAAGGTTTTGAGTCATTTTTGCACAATTATAGAGATACAAATTGGGAATCTTGAGAGTCTACATTGCATGGTTCACAACAAACTTTTAGTGGTCTCAAGCTTGGACCAACTCACAAATGTAGTTGTTGAGTGCCTAAAGTAGAGTCCTTTTGTATTTGTTCTGGCCTAATGCCATACTTGATAGGATTTGCAAGCAAACCAATTTTTATGTTGGGCAACCTAGATGGAAAAATAATGGAAAGAATAATGGTGGGGAGAATCAGATTGAGTTAATTATCCTAGGCTGACTCTAGCTTGTTGATAATAGTGCCTTGATCCAAAAGCGAGTAGAATCAAGGTTTAACAAAATTGGTTAAAGTCCATTGGTTGTTTGAAGAGTTTGTTTCTCGTTGTAAATTTAATCTCAATCCTCATCGATACTTATGTGTAGACAAGATCATGATTTAATACAAGGGTCAATACTATAGTTTTAGACAATATATTAAACAAGAACCTACCAAATATGGGATAAAAGTTTAGTGTTTGTGTTGTCTAATAGTACCTTATGTTTTTAACCCCAACATATACCTTGGTAATGCGATGAAAGAAAAAATAGAGAAAGATTTGGGAGAGAAAGTGTTTTTGGCCTTATTTGATTATCTTCTATTACATAGATTCTTTGCCATTGGAATAGTAAAGGCATATAGGATTGTCATGCCATATAGCTAGAGAGGTCATCACAAGCGTAATAAAGAAAAGAGAGGAAATTTATTTTTTAAAAGTCTATAAAAATTGACAAATGATAGCCTTAGTATGGATTGATAGTCTTGTAGTATTCTTGCTTAATACATCAACCAATCCTTCATCTATGAACACTTTAATTCAACAATGGATGGTCACTCATGTTGTGCTCCCCAGCTACTAACCCTGTCCAACTTGAATACCAAACTTACATGAGGGGGTCAATGTAATTGATCAAAAAATATACGACTATACACTTTAGCTAAAGAGACAAAAGTGGTGGCATCGGTTACTATTTTTTATTGTTGACACATCTCTTTGTAATGCTTATACTAGAAGAAACCCATATTTTTTATGATATATTTTTTGTGACATCCACTTGTTTTTATGTTATATTTGGTGTTACAACTAATGTCTTGATGTTATTTTTTACATATAAACAAGTGGATGTCACAAAAAATGCATCATAAAAAACATGAGTCTCTTCTAGTGTTATGTTCTAAACTCACAAGATTACTTCAGTTGTGGCAAAAAGCCAATCAATCATTTAGCATTCAACTATGAGATAGGAGAATGGTTATATGATCCACATATAAAGCCTAGAAGAACCATGTCCAAGCGTCATCCACAGAACCCTAATATCATACACTATAGTTAGTATGCCAAAGGAAGTTTATGATGTTGTGTGGTGTGTAGAAGAAAAATGGTTCTCAAGTGTCCAACCTATAATGTATACATATGCAAAGGAGAATGTTTCATGAAAGAGCACATGGATTCTAAGTGACTGCTAAGGCACTATAAAAATGAAGGTTGGTTGTTTATAAGGTGAATTCAAGGATGACAATGTACTTGATGAAGACTAGGGATTGTTGATTGGAAGGCTTGATTGGATTGGCACCGATGAATTTGTGCTAAATTAGAATTAGTTCTTGAGAGATATATATAGGATAGATCTTATAGCAATTGTACACCTAGGGTTGAAAGTAATCAAATTGTTTAAACTTTTGACCATGGATACAATTGTGGCTTCATTTTGTAAGAGATGATTGTTTGTTCTACATGACTACACTTGAGCTTCTATGAGCCTAGCATTGTGTATGGCAATTATGATGCTTATGAGAAAACTAGAATCAATTTAAAAACTATACTTTCATTAGATGATAAATTGGCAAGGAATCTGACATTCTAACGCATTAGTTGAGAGAGAACTTTGCTCCAATGAAATTGAACTTATGAGATAGTGGGTTTGCACAATTAGACTCAGTTTCCAAGGGGAATTCTTTCAAAGTTGTATACTCACACTAGAAGAAAACTATGTTTTACTTGTCAAAAACTATGTTTTCCTCAACATAAAAGTGAGGGATTGATTTTGTTGAGGTCTCCCTTCATAACCCAAAATTTTGCATTCAAACACAAAATTTTGCATTTTACTTGTCAAATTCTGTGTTGAAATGTTGAAATGCAAAATTTTGCATTACAAAGGGAGAACTCAACCAAATCAATCCCACACTTTTCTATCAAGTAAAACACAGATTTGACAAGTAAAATGCAGTTTTTGACAAGTAAGATGCAATTTTCTTCTAGTGTCAACAAGTTTGAAAATGAAAGATGAAATTTGGCTCAATCAAGAATACAAATTTATTAAAATATTTCCAAATTTTTTGAAGACATTCCAAAAGATATGATGATAACATCAACCGTTGAATTTCAAAAATTGATACATATACATTTTTTTAAATTTTGTAGGATCCAATATAATCAATTTTGACTTTTTTACTAACTCTATTTGAAAATAAATTTTGACTTCAAGAAAGTAGTTTTTTTAATTCAAAAAATATTACAATTGCCTTTGATTCTAATCTAATTTTTTTGGGGAAAAAAATCATTATTCATTTTTTTAATCATTTTTTCCCAAAAAGATGAGCCTTTTTCAAGGGGATTCCTATAAGTTGGTCACCCAAAATTGTTGTAATCTAAAAATCCAATGATCAATATTTTCCACAATTAATTTGATCCATACAGGCAAAGTAATATTTTCTTTTGAATGGTTAAAATTTAAATTTTCAAATACATCTATGTGCAAAAAAATATTAAAGTGGGATGAATCATTGAAAACCTACATTGTCAAAAAGTTGTTAGTCTTTGAGGGATTAAGAACTTTCCAACTCATAAGATTAGATTTACATTTGTAGAGGTTTCCGAAAACGTATCATACTTGAAAAATAGACAAAATTTGAAAAAGATAGGCTAGAATGAAGTTTTGGATGAAATATGTTAGAAATCATCCAAATCAAGTAAAATGAGAATTTTAGAATCTAGATAAAATTAGAAATTCACCCCCCACACACACACCCAAAAGAAACACTCATTTGGAAGAATAAGCTAGTAGAAAATGTTGGATGAAGTTTTAGAATGCCAACTAGTGGTTAGACTTCATCCACCTAAAACTTTTGATAGAAAGTCCACACTTTAAGTGTCTTAACATTTTAGGAATTCAACTTTAAGCATCACTGTCGCAGCACAGAGTAAGTAAATTCCCTGTTATACTCACAAAAATCACTCTAGAGCATAACCAAGTGACTCTAAAGATCGAACCCACGAGATTCTATGAAGTATTTAACTTTATTAAGCGAGTAAGCTTTGCTAAACTTCTAAAACCTTTCTTTCCGGTTCTAGATCTAAAACCGGAAACAACCAACGACCAGGTAATCTTGGACCAAATTCCTTCCTTCCCGGTTCCCTAAATCTCCCATTGGTCTAATTTAACCTCATCCCAAGACCACACCACTTCCGGTCCTCGTACTCCTCTAGACCAATCCGTTCGAGATTGTCCATATATCTCCTCACTCCTATTCTGGTTTAATTTTGCCTCTATCAGACCATCAAAGGGGTCACCACTTGATTTTGTGAGTGGTAGGCCCACCACTCCTTCTGTGGATTATAGTGGCTAAAGTTCCACTATCCTATCTCCTCCTCTCCTAAACTAACTCAGATCCGGTTTGATCCCTCACAACAACCCGGACAGCAATCTGATTCATAGGTCACACAAAGACCCCCCATACGATCCTTTCTTACTACAACAACCTTGATGTCAGTTCCTACCCGTCCAAAGCTAGGTGGCCACAAGTGTGCTCGTCCATTCCAACACTTACTCGAGTTATTCCATTTACCAACTAAGGTGGTGAGATTTCTCAAAAGATCGGACACTCAACCGGATTTCCTACCCAGGAGTTCTAGCGCAACTAAGGATACCCTCCCTATCCAACTAGCCTAACAACGATTTTCTCACCTGGAACTCAAAACTCTAGATCTGTTGAGGCACTGAAGTCTACTCCCAACACTTCCACAACCCACTCACGTACACTAAGGATCGGAAACTAACACACCAAGGGGAGAAATCAATTCACAAATCAATCCTACACCTTCCTAACTCCATGCCATGCAATTCTCCCAAGCTTGGGAGATACACACAACACAAAAGCACATACAAAGGTACAAGAAATTTGCAAAGAGAAAAACACACAGTACCCTCCGCAGGGACTGATTAAAATACAACTCAAAAGTACAAGTGGGCAAAAATGCCTACAAAAGTTCCGTTGCAACTTGGGCTGGACTTTTCAGTTCTACCTACTTTTAACCGAATCAGAACAGGATCCGAATCCGTTCCTAACATTCCTACTATTTACACACTAAGTGCCCACCCGAGATCCAATGGTGGCACTATCCGCTCCCAACTCCATCTACTCGAAAATCTCATTCAAGTTCCGATTTTGCTCCCCCTCCTAAGGGTTAGGGACCGGGTCACCTTGTGTGGATCCAGGGGTTGAGAATAAGTCAATGGCGGTTCGGGGCATACCGGCCTGATTCGCCCTAGCCTCTAATCTCTTGGACTTGGAAGTAGCATCCTTCCCTTCCGCTGCTGTTGCATCTAGAAACGAATCTGGAAGGGATATATCTGAGAGTCAAATACCTCGAGAGCAGGTGGCTCCCGATAGTATCCGGGTACTCTCCTCCATCCGGTCCGCCGCCTTCCGCGCCTCCTTCATTGCCACTTCAACCTGCTTAGCAAAATCTGTGAGAATCTTGACCATCCGAGAAACGTATGGCTTCTTCTCATCATGCACCTTCTCATCAAACAGCTTCGCCTTGGCGGCAACCATTCCGATCTCCCCAAATGTGGCCTTCACCTGCTCCACCATCTTCTGTGCTTCATCCACCATCAATCGAGCGGTTGCAAAGTTCTCCTTGAGTACAAGGAGTTCCGCCTTCACTCGATCCACCTCCTCCTACAGTCTCCGGATCTCCGTCTCCTATTTCCAAGACTCAACTAGATAGGAAATGCAGCTTTCCACCTTCTCCGGCAGCTCTCTATCTAGCGGTGCCCCCACCAACTTCCCAATCGCGAGCAGGATCCTCCTCTTCAGTTCCCAATCCGCTCTCACGTCACACAGGATTTTGACGAGAGGGTTGAACGGATCATCGGGATCTGATTCCTTCAACATGGTCTTCTCAACCTTCGGTTTCTCTTCTGGGGCTGAGGTATCCCGATTAGGTGGCGTCCCTTGTTTGTGCGGAGAGGTCGTCTTCTGTCACTTGATCAACGGCATCTTTGGTTCCTCCTCCTCTAACTCACTGTTCTCCTCGGGTTTCAAACTGGATTCGACTTCATCATCCGTTTCCGATTCTCCGTACCATAGGAGAACTTCCTAAGCCTTCCACACCTTCTCTTCTCCAACGCTCAGGAGCTGATGGGAATGGTAGAAATGGATGAGGTAGGGACACACAAGAGTGGCCCTACTCTTCCCAACTCTTCTTACAAGCTGGGTGACCAGATCGGAAATGATCCGGACCCAGTTGACTCTCGGGTCTCCTCTCAGGGCGCCGAAGATAGTATTTACAAGGGAGATCGTCACCCTCATTAGCTTTTCTGGATGCAGGATCGGAACAAGGAACTGGAGAAGCTGGCCGTGCCGCTCATCAACGCAGTCCTCTACGGCGTATCCGTCCTTTGAGTTGACAACACCTTGGAACTTCCCCCAGACGAACTCGTCCTTCTAGTTGGCCATCTCCAATCCTCCTGATTGGAAATTGTATACCGTTCTCTAAACATCCTCCGTTCAGAGATGTGGAACTACTCTCATGGTGTTGTCAAATTCATTGGACAGCTTGCCCAAAAGTTCCGTCACCATCACTTCCTCCCTGAAGCCCTAGTGTTTCTCTACAAACCCCAGACAACCCATGGAAGTCAAATCCTCCATGAGTTGGGACTTGGTTGGTTCGGTAGAGGGAATAACCAGAATCACCTTCTAGAGCTTCACCTCCACTGAGGACGTACTAGCCTATCCGCTTCTACTTCTCCTAAGCTGCAGCATGGACACAAATGCGCGCTCAGAACCCCTTTCTGATTCTACCTCACTCTCTCCTAGCTGCACGTCCCGTTCCTCACTTTCTCTCTCTGATTTCAACAAGAAATCCCAACGATAACAACACCACTCTCGAAAGAGAGACACTCTCACACAAAACTGACACGGAAAGCTAAATTACAGACGAGAGCAGGGAACTCAAGGCGTAGAGAGCGTTGGAAAATGAAAAATGCAAAAGAGGTTCAACTAGGTAGGCCAACCCTTATACAGTCGTTGGACCCCTGCCACCTCATCATGACCTATTCCGGATCCGGTTCCTCCACAATATCCGGTCCATACCCTATCCAATCAATCATCCGTTCTCATCCTAGGACCGGATTGGAGCAGATCAATCCACTATCTCATTTTCCTCCACTATTTTAGCTCCCAATGGTCCCTTAGCTAGATCCGGATACCTACATCTGGTTTTCGGTTAGTTTTCCTAGGTAAACCAAAAAAAATTAGAGTTTCACGTCGCCACAATCACAACCTAAAAACATTATAAATTCAAAAATAGCAAGTTAAAAATAAAAATAATTTGAAGGGGACGTTCCGTCCCCTTCCAGCCTTTCATGGCTTTCCTAGCAAGTTAAAAATAAAAGTCTAAAGTATTAGTTTAACAATAGATGGTCAATGAGAATCTTGTGAAGACAACTAAGGAACAATTTGAACTTAGAATCACTTAAGGAATATTATTTAGTATTCCATAACTAATTTATGCTTTGAAAATAAAAGATCAAAGAAGATAGAGTAGGATGAAGTTTGAACTAGAACAAGTTTAGACTTGGATGAAAGTAATAATCATCTATTCCTTCAAGTGAAATAAAAATTTTAGACACTAAAATTAACTTTAAGCTAAACCTCAATATATAAAGTGAATTTGGATCAATAGTTCAATAGAATTTGATGGATGAAGTTTGATGGAACAATTTAGAGGTAGAATTGCATCTAACCATAACTTTTGCTACGAGTGTCCAATTTTAAAGGATTTTTTACCCTTTTGGAATGGACAAAAAATATTCCGCAACTTGGGATGGTTGAATTTTTTATAAACTTTATTTTTTTGGTGCAAAGTTTTGGCCTAAGTTGGCGAAAACCACCCCAATTGCTAATTTTTGCCTTCTAAATCCATTTCCTTGGAGATTGGAAACATTTATACCAATTGACAAGAAAATAATTGTTAGTTTCTTGGAAGGCACAATAGATGATGTCTAGATACTTGCCTCAAGAAGTTCAACCTTAAAAACAAGAAGAGTGGCCTCATTGTGCCTAACCCGTTCTATTTCAAGGATAGACATAAAACACTCACAAACTATCACCACTAAAGTAGACACACACAAATCTTATCTTGGTTCACTACACCATCACAATTGTCACTACTAAAGTAAATAACCACATTTATCAACAACTCACAAGGATTACAACGATTGTAAACAAAAATCTTGTCACTACACCATCACAATTTGATCTTTGTTCATTACACCATCACAACTAAAGTAGATAGCCATTCACCCTATTAGGCCACCTGTGGTTGATAGCCCCTTGTATTTTTATCTTATTGCAATGGAATGCATTTCATTTGTTTCAAATAAATAAATAAAGTAGATAGCCAAGTCAAAGAACACTAATAGGAGCCACTAGTGGGCCTTATTGAGGTACTTATGGAAGTCCTTGTTGGAATATTCTACCAAAAATTGTTGTTTATTCGTCTAAATCTAAAGTAGTCTTTGATTGGATGAATTAATGACTCATTATAGAGGACTCAAGGAGTGGTTACAACTACATTATTGTCCTTTTAATACTTGAAAACTTGACATAATTATTTTTTGTTTTGTATTACGTCGAATAGCCATAACTAAATAACAATGCACTACAATTTTTTCATATTTCAAATCAGATTTAAGAGTTACCATGAAGATTTTTCAAAAAAAGCAATCATTATGACCAAGTGGGCTCCTATGAGTGTGTTTCCACCCAACCATGTCTATCCATAGCTCACAAAGATAACTTTGCAACAACAGTACTAAGCAATTTAAATATTTTCACTATACAATCACAATCATCATTGCTAAAGTAGACAACCATATCTATAGGAGTGGGTTGTTATTGGGACCCTCTTCTTGAAACCGTCCCTACAATAAGCTCTATAATGGATAACAAGCGAATCTAAAATGGATATGTATTGGCTAGTGAATGGACTCCTAATAATGTCAAAGCACTTTGAGATTTGTTTGATATTGGTTCATACTTCACCAATGGATGGAATAAGAGCTTAGGTGAGTCTATTTCAATCTAGGTGGACACTCGACAGATGTCCAAAATGAGAATTGACATCCCAACTTACAAATGCTAAAGAATGTAGGGTTCATTTAAGTTTAGTAATGATTGCATTTTGGAACCTTGTGTATTACTTTCTACATGATGCAATGCTTGTTTTTTATAAAGCCATATTCTTTTCAAGACTACTCATGTGTAGGTTTTGCAAGGCCAACAATCATGAATAGGTGCCCAATGATGCTAACATGTGAGCCTAGAAATGAGAGCCTATGAGCCTTGAGCCTTGGTGTAAGTAGATATTCTACAACTATAGAAGGTGTTTATAACATACATACTTATAATATGAGTATCCTATAACCTTGTAAGGTGCTTAAAAGATAGGTACCTATAATATAAATATACTATAACCATGGAAGGTGCCTATAACATAGGTATCTAAAATATAGGCACCCATAATATAATTAGGCACTTATTATATAAACATTCTATAACCATCGAAGGTGCTTATAACATAGGTACCTACAACATAGATAGTTAGACACCTATAATATAAACATTCTATAACCATCGAAGGTGCTTATAACATAGGTACCTACAACATAGATAGTTAGACACCTATAATATAAACATCCTATAACTATAGAAGATACCTATAATATAGGTACCACTAACATAGGAGCCTAGGCTCCTAAGCTCATGGACTCAAGATCCTAGGCTCACCTGCTAGCAACCGTGAATAGGTGGCTTTGGCAAAATTCTTTAGAAATTCATAAGTAATTCATAAATACTCCAAAAATATGAAACCACTTGTGTTGGATTTTGCATTAATTTCTCTTCAAGTGAAAAATAAGATGAAATACTTTTATGCATTTTAAAACCATGAAAAAGGTTGATGAGCCCTTAAAGGGTCGATTCATGAGCACACTACCTTATAACATCAAGTATGACACACAAATCTTATTTTTGTTCACCATACTATTATAACTATCTAGAAAGCCATGTCTATCAATAGCTCACAAGGATAACATTGTAACAATATTTATAACCAAAATTCTTTCATTGCACCATCACAAGCATCATTGCTAAAGTAGAAAACCGTATTTTTCACATCAACTTTGGCACACAATTTTATCTTGGTTTATTGCACCATCACAACTATCACCGCTAAAGCCAATAGACATATCCATCAATAGCTCACACATCAATAGCTTCTATCTAAAGTGTATCTTTTGACCATAGATATTTTCATTAGAGCTTCCCACAAATAATGATCTCCCAAGAATTTGATCCTAAATCCACTCCAATGATACACCTACAACACCAAAAAGTAATCATCTACTTAACATCATCCCTGACTACTAAGACAACCACCACACAATAATAAACTATAATATACATATGAAAGAAAAAAATATCATACACAAATCTAACCACTAAATACTACAATTTTTTTAAATACGAGTTTTAGTGTAGTATTGAGTACACCTTCTAACATTTATTGTTCGACGGTCTATGTAGTAGGACCCCAAATAAACAAATTTTGAAAGTGTGCCAATTTCAAAGAAGGAACCGGAGCCTTAGAAAGATCACTCTTTGTAATTTACGGTATACACTTGATTTAAGAGGGTATTTGATGTGGGGCTATTTACCTTAATTATTGTGTTTAAGATGACCATATTTTTACATAAAAAATATGAGGGGCTTATTTCCAATCCCCTATGGATTTTGTACATTCATCCATGTAGTTTTTAAGTGGGGCTATTTTACAAATGAAATTTAAGTGCCTATTTGTTTTTTGCCCTCACCCTTCTTCACAATTTTTTCCTTCTTTCTACAATATACATTTACAAAGTATACACCATAAAACCAACAACAATAAATTCAATTCAAGTGTCATTGACCAAGTGACAATTTTTAATTACTATAGGCCTATTGTCCACTCAATATTAATGGACAATTGAAAATAAGCTCTTAACCAAGCTTTTAACAATGAATTTATAATGTTTTCCTTTTCAATATCCAATTTATTTGAATTCATCTCCAAGAGCTCTTAATAATCAATTGTTAAGAACTTTAATCTAATTTTGCAATGTGCTAAGTACTTGATTTGAGTGTTAAAAAAACTTGATTTGCTAACTAAATGAGTGCAAAGATTTAATATTTGGTTTTCAACTTTTGGTTAAATCTTAGCAATTGTGTTGAAAACTTACATGTTAAAAGCTCTTAAAATATAAGTCAACAATGTATAGAGATATAACACTTGGCTTTAAGTCTTAATAATTCGATTTTCTATCTCATGAGAATAAAAATCTTAGGATTAAATTGATTGTTAGTTAAGAGCTTGAGTGTTAATACAACTCATAATCATGCTCTCAACAAGAATGCGGAGAGCTTAACTTGAATGCAAGAATCATCATCAAAAGCTTGATTTGAGTGTTTAAAAAAAAATTGACTCTCAAGTGTGAAAAATATAATCAAAAGCTGATTTGAAAGTCAAACAACATGATATTGAGTTCTTAAAAATCAAGTTTCAAGAATTGTAGCGCATTCTCTTGCACAAAATCTTCAATAGAAAAATCATGATTTTTTTCAAAACTATGTTTGATGCTACAAATAGACTTAAAATGGTATTCTCCTAAAAATACTAAAAATACTAATGAGATTAGATAAGTTTTGATGACATCCAAATTTAATGCCTTGGGCATTTAGGAATTAACATAAAAAATTCTTAAAATCAAGTTGTGAAAGTTGACTTGTTTGCCTACTCAAATTAATTTATGGATGCAAATTCTTGTTACAAATCTCAAATATTATTTGCTTGAATATGTGAATTTGGATACTTTTTCTATATAAAAAAATTGATTGTGTATGGTCATTTTTAAAGAAATTGATTTTTTGTAATTATATATTGGAAGATGAGTGAAGGATTGCTATTTAGCAGTTTTGCCATTTTACCATTTGGGTCTATGGCGCTTCAATTTCCACTTCAACATAATGGTACAAAGATTCATCTATTTGTCTATAAAAATTGCAAAAGATTAATTTTTTCAATGCTTTTTCCCTCCTACTTTATATTGATTAAATATAACAATCTACCATTAGATTGTAGAAAAGTCACTTTTGAAAATTTGGTGAAATTATGAATGTTTTTAAGTGTTATCCCCTTTGTGAAGAAATGATAGCAATACGTGGTGTAAGAGCTATACACTACAAGAATTCAAGTTGTAAAAGTAGGTATGGTAGTATTCAATCCAAAAATGTCTAAATCATTCTAAAAAATGCACACCAAATTCCACAAACCTCAAATTTTCATCAAATTTTGAAGTTCAATTATACAAATAGGTACGCGGTGAAATTTTTTTTACTTTAATTACATAGACCTCACAAATGGTAAAGAATTTGATATTGAGTTTCTTTGGATGTATTATACAAAATATTCAACATGAAAATGAAATGAAGATCCTCCATTTATAATTTCATTTTTCACAATTTTATCCTTTCTAGCTTTCATCATTGTAGGGCATATCCTGGTGTTTAATCTCTAGTCTACATCAAGGAATCAATTGCCTAGGGGTAGCGTTTTTGCAACGCGCTTGGAAAAGCACCTAGGAAACTTGATCCAAAAGTGTCTATTTCCTATATTCTTTGGAGCTCAGAATGCAAAAGATTTTTAAGTTGGTTAATCTAGAGGGTGGTAAAACAATCCCATCACAATTAATGATGTAGATTGTAGAAGAATAGAGTTGAGTTATTTTGATCCCTTTTATCTCCATGAAATCATTTTATCCTTCTCAAACAACGTCATGATATTCCCCCTTGATGTGAAATTGTGAATATACCCTCCAAGTTATAAAATTAGCATAACATTGTTGGATCCCCTAAACAATAATGAACCAAAAAAATAGTAAACCCGTGAGATAAAATAAAAACCACTGTTCCCGAATCGCAAGAAGCGCCTGCGGCCCTGCCACACTGCTGCACTAATTACTTCTTCCCACGTAAAAGGAAAAAGGCTAAAAAAGGAAAAGGCAATAATAATAATACCCCTATTAAATCCGTTCCCGGTTCCCCCGTGGTTCCCCCGTGGTTCCCCCCACCTCTCCGCTGCTCGTCGTCTCGCTCTTGGTATTTGCTGTCTGTCGTCTCACCTCCACGAGCCTTTCGCTTTCTTTCTCTCCCGCCTTCGCCATAGCCAAGCCAAACCAAAACCAAAGCAAAGCAGAGGGAACCAAAATCCTGTTCTCCAACAACGACAGCAGCCGCGTCATTCCGCTCTTGATTGCGCTCCTGCCATTCCCGCACACCGGAAATCACCAATTCCCGCTCTCTCGCCCCGTCTATCATTTCTCTCCCGCCCACTTCGCCTTGTAGTCTTCCGCTTCTTGTTTGCTTCTTGCCTAGCCGTTTGGACTCCGCAGACGGAAACCATTGCAAGCGCTTAGAGATTCTCTTGAGGGAGAGAATTTTTTTTGGAGGTTTTCTGGTGAGGTTAAGTTTTTTGTTTTCTGTTTTTTTCCAAAGGGAGGTGCGGGGCGAAGTTTTGTCGTGGTCACGGAATGGGGAATCCGGAAGAGACTTTAGCTGCGGCTGATGTTGACATGGTGACGATCGCTGCGGAGCCTGCCGCGACAATTGCAGCGGAGGTTGCGGCGACTACGGAGCCCGCGACGGAGGACCTCACCGGGGCTCTGGTTGGTTGGAAGCGCAAGGTTCGTGAACGTGGGAACTCCTGGGGTGTGGTAGTTAGTTGTGGAATGTTGCGTTTGTTTAATTTGAGGATTTTAGTTTTTGTAATGTTGGCTGTTCATGGTTGCGTGTGGAGGAGGGGGAGGGAGTTTAACCGGTTTTACGTGACATGCTGTTAAGGTAATGCAAGACATTGTGGTTTGTTCTTGTTTTTTGAAAACCTAGGGTATGAATTTTTGGTCGCGAGGATTTTCGTTTCGGTACTTTCCAAGTGCTGCGTTGGAGTGGAATGAAATTCTTGTCCTGCGGAGAAGCTTTTCGGTGTTGTCCTTCGGGTCGTCGTAATTTTTGAAGCATGCAAAAGGGATATTATTGAGTATTTTAGGGGGAAACTTATACGAAAAACAGGAGTTCTTGAAAGAGCTTTCTGTGTTTGTGTTTGGTGGGTCAAGAGGTTTGCTAGGGAAATGATTAATCGTGGCCAATACTGGACTATTTCGAATAACGCGAAATGCTGCAGCTCGACCTATTCTTATTTTTACAGTTTGATTCTTCTTCATGCCTGGAGAACCTTTTTTCATAGAAATGCGCGTCTTTCCAGGGTGTGGCAGTTGGTATGTGAAGTTGACAACTGCCGAGGTTTGTCTAGGAAGTTTTTTTCGCGATGGAGAATGACACTTGTTGTCGTTCGCCTAGGATGTTTTTTGACTGTCCGCTATTGCAGGGTAGGGCGTTTTAATTAGAGACTGAGACTTTAGTTTTGACGTTTTCAGAGTTTGGGAGCCTCTAAGATGTATCTTGTGATTCGAGTATGAGCTATGTGCTGCAAGAAGTGTCATTCCATTTCGTGATTTTAAACCCTGAAGAACTGTAAGAAAGTCCGCAAATTATTTTTCACAACTGTTTCCGTGTTTCTCGGACTCGCCACTATGACCTGCTTAGCCGGCTATGACATGCAAGTAGCTTCTCTCAAGGGACCTGAACAGGCGTTTCTGCTTTGCGAACTTGAAGTTTGTGTCTATGCAGGGTTTCCTCTTCCATAGGTGGCCTGTCTCGCCGGAGATACTCAAGTTTTCCTAACGAGTTCGTAAGTGCTGTGGCGACTGTGGAAGAGACGAGATCAAGCTTTCTTTGTGCGCTCTATCAGAAGAGTCGGACGCGATGCGACGCGAAGGACTTGTCGGTTTTCGCGAAGTTATTCCTTCGCAGTATGGGCTCCGTCTTGTAGATCTGGTAACCTGCTTGGGATGACGCTAACGTCTGTGTGTCAGAAGCCAGTCGTCGCGTTATGTATCGTCCTTCGACACGCGCAATAAATGGGGGACGTCTTGTGCAACCGACGTGCTTCGTTTTTTTGCCAAGGTCTCGTGGTCAATATTTCGTCGCAGGACTGCTAGAGAGATCGCGAACCCGGCATGGACACAGAGCCTCGACGACCTCCGTAGATGTAATCCCATCACAGTCCCGTGCGCAGTTGATTATCCACGTCATATTGTCTATTTATCGATGTGCCACGTGTCCGGGTGCTATTCATCTGGGCAATTTGTTCATCTGTTTATCTGTTCAACGGGTGCTCATAATCCAAATGGTCCGTGCGAGGCAGTAAAGTAAATCGATTCGCTGTTCGATCCATACTCGGGTCAAACTGTGACTTTGACACGCCTTTTCAAATACTTGCATATTTGTGGGGGCACTAGAAGGTGCTTTCAGTTGTCAAGCAGAACTTTTGGGGTGGGAGTGAAGTAATTTACTTCCAACATAAAAAGGTTCCAGGTTTAATTTCTTGCTCGTTCAATACCACTGAGGGGTTAGATCTAGGTTCATACCGTAACGGAGAGTAGGACAAACCATTAACCCAGCGAATTTAAAAATTCAACACACGCCTAAGCAATAAAAGATCTAATTAAATATTTGTCCCTAAAAGCAGGAATTGGAGTAGTTTTCGAGTTTTGGGTAAACGTCTATCCGAATATTTGTCAAAACGTCGGTGATACTGTCCAATAATCTGTGCTGTTTTTGATTCTCACAGAGAGTTTCATCTGACAAGGCAGAATCGAATAGTACTTCGTTTAATTGGTTTGGAATGGTCCTCCTCTGATCAGTACACTAGCATTCTTTCGATTCTTTCTTCATGGATGTGACATTTGCTTTATCTGGCGTCCTCTCTAGACGTTCTTGCATGCTGTTGATATCCGCTCCTTCGTTTTGTGAATTGTTTCAGCTCTCCGGAAAGGCAGTGCGAGGCACTCCTGGAAAGAAGAAGGATGTGAGTTTTGTGGCTCCAGGTGGCGAAGAAATCAAGACCAAGAGGCAGCTGGATAAGTATCTGAAAGCTCATCCTGGGCCACTCACTGCGAGTGATTTCGAATGGGGTGTTGCAGGTTGGTCAACTTACTCTCTCGATGTTGAATGGTGTGGAGTTTGAGTGTGCGTCTCAGTAACTCGTAAAGAGTCCAAGGCATTCGGGCTGTCAAGGTCTATACTTTTTGGGTACAGGAGTGAAGTCTTGGAATTGAGCTGCTCCATGTGACGTGGTGATGAAGGCCTAGTTGCCAGTTAATTTAATTCCCCATGCGTCAGGGCTTTCGGATCACCACCCAGTGTGTGTCTCCTATTCCTGACATCGTGGGGCGTGTTGTAGTAGTCCGATGTTTGTTGATAGCAACCAAGATTTTTCACACGTTTTGTTTTTTTGCATTGTCGACCTGGCGAAGCTGTCGAGACCCCCCCGGAGAATCGTAGAAGATCTGCAAGGCTGAATTCGAAGGGTCGCACTTCCACTGATGGTGGCGATGAAGAACCGGAGCCGAAACAGCCCGTGGTGAAGCGTTCCAGGAAAAGTCGTGAAAATGGAAAGGATGAAACTGATGGTGAGTTGAAGTTCTGTCCAGTGTTTTGATCGTTCCCCCGTGCGAAGCATGCCTAACATATCATTTATTTCTTTGTTTATCTTTCTGGGAACGTTGTCCGGGGTGTTCGATTTTCGTCGAGATGCAGCTTGGTAGGCCTGATAATGTGGTGTTGTTGTGTCCAAGGTGCGTCAGGCAAGGGTGAGCCTATTTCCTCCGAGAAAGAGAAGGAAAATGGAGAGGGCAATGGGGAAACGAAAGCGATGGATGTGGATGCATCCGCGGTTGAGATCCCCGCTGCTGAGGAAACCAAAGAAATGACAGCAGACCCAATTGCTGAGAAATCGGAGGATGAGAAGCCCGTGTCTACCGAACCGTCAGCGAAGCCCCTCGATGCTCCTGCTGAGCCGTCAGTGGAGGTCGCTGCCGCGTCCATTGCGGTGGATGCGCCCGAGGGTAATGGCGCCGTGGAGAAGCCGAGTGAGGTGGTGGAGATCCCACCGCCTCAGGGTATCCATGCTCTTCTCGGAGAGATACCCAAGCCTCAAGTGGTGGAAGCTGCTCAAGAACCAGAAACCGTTTTATAACTCTCGTGGGTTCATCCATTGAGCGTCAAGCAAGGACCGATTTCACGCCCAGCACTGTTGGAGCCTGCACTGTTGGAGTCCCATCAGTGTTCAATGTATGCTAGAAGCTGCTTTTCAGAGTATCCCATCGTAAGTGTCTGAGCTGGAAGTGATATTTCTGTTCTTGCGGTCGGTTCGCATCATTTCCGGATGTTGGGATGCTCCTTTGTACGCCTCGTCCCCTGTAGAACAACGATGACCGATTGTGACCGGTGATCCTTGAAGAGCAAACGCAGGAACACCTCCCCATTTGAAGTGGGTGGAAGTTAGTGGTAGTTTGTTATTAAATCCATCCTTCTGCACAGTTTCTGTAGGTTAGTTAGTGACTGGATCTGAGAAAGTGCTGCATGCCTGTGGGTTCCAAATACTAGGCTACAAATATACTGTGGGTTGCAAACTCTTCAAATCATGTAAGATTTCTTTTGAATTTTTGGATACCCTCCAAACATGTAGAAGTCCCTTGTAGTTAATAGAAATGTCCTTGTTACTAGTGTGCCTGTAGTACTTGTCTTTTTTGGTAGACTAATGTGTAGGGATGACGTAACCGGATTGTGGAGTCGGCATTATGCACTCAAACATGTTCCACACGAAGAGTAATGTTGTCATAATGATATGTGACGTTAGTAAGACTTCGGAAGAACGCATTTACGAGTTTTCCTTCGGCTATGGTAAAATGTTAATCGCATATTTGTTGGACCTAGACTAAATGTACTGTGATTGGAAGTATGGTTTTAGGGTTGTCCAAATGAGTCGTGAGAAGATGTATAGTAGTTATTACTTGTATTTGTGGACAGTCAACTAAATGAGAAAACCTGATGGGCTTGAAGAAGTTGGAGATTCTGTAGGCCCTGGAAGCTGAAGCCTAAGTGTGAAACACTTGCACAGGTGCTGCAAAAATAGCTTAGGAACTAAACGCAATCATCAAGAATTGGAATGGATGCAACCAGTGTCCCATGGTGACACTCTGACACATAATATACTACTGTAAAATGATTGGGAACCTGATAATGTTCATTGTTTGTCACTGCAAACTATTCTCCCACAAGTCCCCAACTACTCAATAATGTGGTCTAGTTTATGAGGTAGATTTGTCACCATTCCATTGGATAGCTAGAAAAGCATTATAACTTCTAATGTTGTCCCTTTTTCTTAGGACTTGGTAATATGTCTCCTAAGGGAAGGCACCCTAAGGTAAGGCACCCACACATTGCTGATTTTCAGATTTTCATGTTGACAAGGGAAAGGAGGTCCCAATGCACCAAAGAATGCCACTTTGGGACATTATATGTAAAAGTTATGAAGGGTCATAGTTTTTTTCGTTGATGTTTTGAAATTGTTTCTTCCATATGGGTACATATTGGGAGATGTATCTAGAATAATGATGGTGGTTTTGGAGCAATGGCACATTTGGGGGTGCCCACTTTAATCATTGAGAGTGGGGAGAATGGAGAGCATTATCTAATCCAATTGCATTTTCTAGACTACTACCAAATTTGTCAATTATTTTGACTCTAATTTTGAAGAAGAAAGTTTGTCATGGTACACCAACAAGGCTAGCAATGTTAAAGAGAGAAAAAAAATAACTTTGATGTGATCAAGTTGTAGAGAACAAACAATTTGTTCAAGTAATACTAAAATGAACATAATGGTGAAATTGGTATTCAAATAGTACCACTACTAGCTTAATGGGCTTTACTAAGGTGAGCAAAGCTATTATGGACCCTCTTTCCAATTATGTTTTCCAAGTGGTTGGGTTTGACATTCTTTGTCAAATAATTATTTAAAATTGCCAAATGTTATTTTCAAAGTCCCTAAAAATTGAATGATTTTTTTTCTATATTCCATTTTTTTAAAAGAGAATATCCTAAATTTTAGCACATATTTTTATACATATTTTTTCCAACCCTAACCATTGGATGCGGTAGTCCAACATTTAGTGGTTGAAATGTTGGACAAATGTAGATAGGGACAAAATTGGGAAGATGGTTACACCTACCTTATTTAGCTTTACAAGTGCAATAATGTACAACATAATACAAGGAAGTCTCAATCCTTCACAACCAAAATATAATGAATAAATTCCAATGCAATTGCAATATGATTTACATTTTAAAACTAAGGTAAGTACACCTATTTGCACCCCTATCCTATTGCATTGCAATCTACACCCTCTCTTCATTCTAGAATTTAAATCTTCAGTAGTCATACTTAGTCAATGAGATATGTGCCATATGATTATGAAAAAAATTATAGCCCTAGATTTCGGAAAATGTAAAGTAATTATGCATTTTGGTTTAGATAGGTGTATTTACACTACTTGGTAACAATGGAATTGAGGTAACAACAACATGATAGAATAATCCATTTTAAGAATAAATAAATCTTTCAAATGACCTCAACACCTTGTCATAACAAACAATTTGCATTGGTAGAAAAATGTATTAAAGTAGAGAAATCAATGTTTTCCTCTTCAATTGTTATATCACCTTAGGCCTTTTGAAATGTTATCAATATGAACCTATTTGGTGTCGAAAACATTAATACTAGTGTTTATACATACTTGTGGTGGAAATTTCTACCAATGACAAATAGTTCTAATAAAAACTCTCATTATTACTATGGGGCCTTAGAATTGTATATAGTAGATAGCCATTCAAGATTTCAAGAAGTGAAGTTGCACTATAAGTAATTTCTAATCCTTTTTTTAGACTTCCATTTAGCATGGATTATCCCAATATTTTTTTTGTTTCACTAGGCATTATCACACTACAAGAACTTGAATGGCTTTGGAATTAGGATTGTGAAGATTTATCACTCAAATGATCATTATGAAAAAATTTTGTAATAAATTTTTTTGAAATTATGAATCAATAAATATATTTGTAGAAAATTGAATATATGCATTACTTATTTATTTCATTGATTGATTCATTTCTAAACCTTGAAAAAAAAATTGTTGTGCAAAGAGTTTAGGGATTTAATAACCTTCTTTCAAAATTTCTTTAAAATTTCACAGTAATTTCAATTTTTTTTCAAATTGAGATTTTGATGACTTGTAGTAGACAAAGTGATGGACATTGAGGCTTGAAATCAATGGCCATAGGCCCGTTCTTCGAAGGTTAATGAATCAGGAAGTACTTTAGAAAAAAATAATGAAATAGTTGTAGAAGTTGGTAAGGGAGAATAGTTTGAAGTTAAACAACATAATGTTTCAAATCATTTTAAATATGGAGGGACAGGCCCATGACCACTTATTTCAATCTTCATTGTCCATCACTTTGTAATGGGGTAAGGCAGTTACAACCTCTTTTGAGCTCATTGTCATTGTGTCAAATTGTGACAATGAGTTTTCATTTGAATTAATTATTATGTGTTTTAATTCCCATCCACCCACCCCCCCCTAATGTACTAGTATTTTCCAAAAATTAGTTGCAATGCAATCAATATGGGATATATTTGTATGAATTTGTGTGAATATGTATATAATTTGAATTATGTACGCATACATATGTCTATTTGTATTTTGAATCTGTATCCATATCCATATTTGGATTGCCAAGATTATCTTCTCAACAAACATCAACAACTTTGATTTTCAAGAAGATCGATGGCATCTAGAGGGGTGGGGAATTTTTTTAAACTCAAATCAACAGCTCTTGATTTTTCTGGTAGGAGAGGGGGGAAAATCAAACGTGGAACATGATGTTTGCCTCTTTCCAAGTCATTGTCATTGTCATGGTCATTGTCATTGTTTATTGTCATTTTGCAACCAAATATGAATGAAAAAAATTATATTTAGTTTTCAAAGATGACATCACATGTCTTCTACTAGTCATACATTTTTCAATTTTTATTGGAAAAAATTGAATTTACTCTAAATTTTCTAAGAAAAAAATGAAAAAAGTTCATATCAAATACAAAACATATTTGAAAAATCTGAAATTTCTACCATGGATGTACATTATAGTGTATAAAATCATGGTGTAAGCAAAAGTTTTTTTTATCACCTTCAAATTAGAAAATCAACAAACCATGGTTATAGGTCCTAGATTCATATTGCTATAAAATATTGAAATATACAAATTTTACAAAATCTCCAATTGGAGTAGAAACTAAACTTGATAAGCTCCATTTCATTAGTTGGACTCTAATTCAAAAAATATCATTTTTATGGCTAAATTTCAAATCTAGAGTAATTAGCAAGAAATGGCCAAGATTCACTACAAGGGTGATTTGTGGATTAACCCCTATACGTTCAGAGTCATCTCTAAAATTGACAATTACAAAAAATCATTTAAAAATGAAATTTGGAAGCATATTTTGGAATTGATAGACAAATACAAGTTGTAGATTTTGAGTTGTAGATTCCATTCCTATGGTTAGATTCACCAATACTATTACTAATATTTTTTTATAAATTTTGAAAGGAAAATTTCAAAATTCCTTCTAAATTCGAATACCAAAAAAATATTATCATTTTTTAATACAATTTGTTGAAATGGATTTGAAATGAGGTTCTCTTTACATAGTGATTTTTTGAACTTTTTGCTTTCTTAAAATCTAGGACCATATTTTTGCAAATCCCGTTTTGAACTAGAGTCAATGCAATTTTGGCTTGATCAACCACTTGGCATACTTGCACATTGGTAATTTTAGAAAAATATGTACTCGCATAACACCAAATTCAACCAAAAGATAGGACAACAACTTGATAAAGTATCTCCACAAATTAGAATAACTTCCATTCAAGCAATTAAGAAGATGAAACTCTAGTTTCCATTTGTTCATCATCTAGAAAATGGATGTTGGAGTGCTTAGAGGTTAAGCATTTTCTTCTATAAAATGTCAATAATATCATAATGAGAGAATTTGCAATACTATTCATTAAGACTATACTCAAGCAACTTCCAATACAAATTGGTTGAATTTTTTTTCCATCCTTTAGACTTAGGTGAAGTACATTAGAAGAACTTTGGAGTTGGGGAGAGGCCATATGCGGTCAAGGCGGTTTTGCATTACCCAAGTTGACATGCTGGTTTAGGTAGTCGTTACCTATAGTGCCACTGTTGTGCCCCTTAGTGACACTTACCACTTTAAGTTCACCTTCTAGTGGTTTTCCAAACACTTAATCCTATAGTGACACCAAGGGTCAAGCTCTCTTAACACTGCACATGCCACGCACCCACAATGTTATATTCCAACTAGTCACGGGGTTCTTTATTGATTTCTTCCATGACTCCAACACTTCCATTCCAGTCCTTAACTCCCACAAGACACCAAACATGTCATTTGATGACATAGGGTGGAATTTCCATTGATGTCTAAGCACTTGGTGGAGGCACTACTCTCCACTAGTGCTAACCGCCCTTGAATGGGACCCAACCCCCTACTAGGTCCAACCCAACTCATTTCGGGATTCACTAATCAAGACTCACCAAATGGGACTCACACCATGGCCTAGTGTAGAGTGGGACACCATCCAACCGGTATCAAGGAGTGCACAAGCACTCCACGATAACACACAAGTGGTGGTGAGATTCCAACACTAATCTCTCCACCTGGTGCTACTTTGACTTACTATGGTACCATCTGGGAGTGAGGAAGGAGACCACCTCTCCTCATAGTGCTCTCTACGAAATTTAGCAGCCCCCTCCCATACTAGAGGTCGCTAGGAACCTCCAAGATGGTCCCCATCTTGGAAGACCACCAAATTCTAAGTGGTTTCCCCAAAACTGGACCCCCAAAGACTCTCAATCTTCCCATTGGGATAACTTTTAGCTCCGAGCTCAAAATTCCAAGTGTGAGCCCATTTTCGTGATTGAAATTTTACATAGATCACCATGGACTATTCACTTTCCCCAATCCGACGAGTATTAAAGAAGTTTTGGCCCTCTAAAGGTACAAGTCCCCCAAAATGTGTAGTTCTCTAGGACTCCACCCTCTTTGGATGCTCATAACTTTTAGCTCACATCTCATCTCCTCATGAGCCTTATCATTATAGAAATCTTGTCTCCTTAGCTTTCCAATGATATGTGGCATGCCCTATTTGGCTGAAAGGAATCCTCCCAAACCTTGTTTCTCAGTCCCCATGCCTTGGGACGCAACCAAGACACTGCCAACTTTGAGGAGCCATAACTTTTGACTCCCAACTTGGATTCTTTCATTCTTTGAACCCATGGACGCATCTTCTCACAAGCTTTTCAAGCATGTATGACACGCCCCCTAATTCATCCGGATTAGAGTGCTACAACACTCTGATTGCTCAGGACTCCTAGTCTCCCTCATCCCATCTCTTGCAAGGCTTGGGGAGTCACCCCCAACATCCCCCTTGCTCACCAAGGTGGCATGGGCATGCCTCTTCATGAGGATCGTGATAGCCACGTTTGTTGCCAATATGAATATGGAAGGGTGCGGCCAATATAAGTTCATTAGTTGTGGATGTACTTAGAAGCAAAGCCATTGTACATTGCAATACTTGGAATTTAAAAAGTAAAAAATATTGGTCATTATGTACCGTGACTCTTGAGTGAATGTACTCCATGTCGTTGGCAATTCAATATTTTAATTTCCGGTTTGTATATCTTAATCTCCACTTATAATATTTTTATGGATTCTAGGACTTGAGGGGGGAGCCCTATTTGCAGAGATAGCGACATCATCAAAGATAGCAAAGTGAATCATAAAAAATAAATATTTACATGCGTCTAGAAGTCAATGGCAGTCATGATATTAAAGACATCCCCACCCTCCAATTTGGACATCTCTTGCCACTGTGGCATTCTAGCAAGCAACGAAGTAATCTTGTGACAATGATATGCTAGTATATGTGAACAACTTGCAAGCCCCTTGCAACGCCTCTTCCGGACCCCCAAAGTTCTTCTAATCATTACAAGAGAATTGAGCCTATGAAAGGGCTTTGAGTTTTTTTACTAATTTTAGTACTACTTGAAGTGAGTATGAGGTTGTCCACGTCCTCATTAGTCCCACCATGTAGGGCCACTAAAGTTGAAGGTGGCCACTTGGCATGTGGAAATTGGTGAGGAGGAATGCTTTAGCCATCCTCCATGACTAAACCAAGAAATTTTGGAGATGGATTGGGTAATGAAGATGAGATCAAAGAAATGGATTGGGTAATTATAACAAATGTTTGAGTCCATTATACAAATCTTGGCCCAATTAGTGAGTTTAGAAGGCTCTTTCCCATCCAAATTTTTGCATTAAGAAGTGGCCCCTTCTTGGGTTCAATTTTTTTTAATGGATCCAAAGGAAGTTTTGTGTCCTTAGTAATATTTGAAGGTTAGTAGATTTTAGGGTGTCCCAATGGAATATTCAATGATTCAATTTCTTGATGATTGTTTCACACTTATTTGTATTTTGTATGCAAACTTTGTGGCATTTGTGAAACCTCATCAAACCCTAAAACGCCAAAGCTTATAATTGTGAGGTTAAATATCAAAGTCCTATACTTGAGATGCTTCATTTTTCCATTGAAAAATGAATGAAATTTTTACTGTTTTTAAAAATTAAGTCACACACTTACTACATGTCATAAAAAATTCAAATTTTTTTTAAGGGAATTTAGAATGATTAGGAATTTTGCCAAAAAAGTGAAGAAAATTCATATCAAATACAAAGTACAATCAAAAACTCTCACCATAGGTGAATATCATACCATAGAAAATCATGGTGTAAGACAAGTTTACTTGCTATTTTGTAACTAGAAATTCAATAAACTATGGTAATAGATCCAAAGTTCAAATGGCTAAAAACTATACCACTTTACAAATTTTTCAAATTTTCAAATTGGAATAGAAATTAGACTTAATAAACATTATTTCATTTATCGGACTCAAATTTGAAAAGGATCATGAAGGTAGGAGGTTCTAAAAGTTCTTAGGCTCTAAAATCATTCACTTCCTCAAATGTACACTATATGTACATGCTTCTTTATCACTGTACTAGAAATGTACAAACAGTGTACATTTGAGAGGGTGGGCGATTTTAGAGCCTATGCCATTTCAATTTAAAAAATCCATAACCAATTCCGCAAAGCTTCAAAAAATATGAAACGACTTAGGTTGGATGCCAATTCCATTTGTCTTTCAAGGAAAAATTACTGAAAAATATTTCAAGAAACTTAACCTCTCCAAATTTTGGTTTCAGCTCTTAGATGGGCTCTCTATGGACTTCCTACCTTACAAGCTAGAATTCAAATCACGAGAAAAGGAGATAGGCATTGCCAAATACACTAGAAAGGCATGCTTTGTGATATGTGTATTTTGCATTTTCTCAAGAATATTTTATAGTTCTTCAATGAAGGGCTTTCTACCACCAAGAGATGCCATATATACACTCAAAAAAGGTCTAAAAAAATTGGATAGAAATCATTCATTTAAGATTGCAATTAACACTTGTTTGACCATGCATGGCCACAATGTGGCAGCATCAAGCATTAGTGTTTCAAGGTTAATCCTAAAATGTCATGACCTATGACCTTGTAGACAAACTTCAAGCCCCTCCAATTTAGATGCTCCATTTTGCCATTGACAATTAATGGTTTCTTAGTTTTATTTTTCAGAGATGAAATCACATGTCTTCTATGAGGTATAAAAAAATTTATATTATTTTCAAAAAAATTGAAATCATCATGAATTTTTTAAGAAAAAGTTAAGAAAAATTAAACTAAATACAAGATAAAGCTTTAAAAATCTGAAGTTTTTACCATAGGTGTATGTTATATAGAATATCATGATATAAACCATATTTTTGCATCATTCTTTAATTGAAAACTAAAAAAACCATGGTAATATACACAAAGTTCAAATGACAATAAAATATTTAATTTGGAAATTTTTCTAAGACTTTTAATTGTAGTAGAAACTAGACTCAGTAAGCTTCATTTCATTATTTAGCTTAAATTCAAAGAAGATCATTTTAGTGGATAAAATTTAGATCAAGAGTGAGAGGGGTAGAAATTGCCATATACACTAGAAAGGCTCCTCTAATGATCCATGGATTTAGCATCTCTTTCTTCTCCAAATTTTTTAGTTATTCATTGAGGGGCTTTCCACCACTAAGTGAAACATACACAAAGATTTCAAGGAAGTATCCAAAACAGATTTTGGATGGAAGTCATTCATTTTTTAGTGAAACCAAGTTGTGTTTGACTATCCATCAACTATTTTTTGGCTACCTAGGCATTTGAGGGTTAAATCTTTTTTTTCCCACTTCCACTTACAACTTGATGGCAAAATTTCTATGGGATATAGGAAAAAAAAAAAATTATTAAAAAAAATGGACAAACAACTCTAATTGCAATATTTTAACTTTGGTGGAATTCTAGGACCCCTCCAAAAAAAACTTGCCACCTACTCATGATATAAGTTCTTTTTATAGAACCTAAAGTCCTAAACTAAAAATCTAATTATAACATCTAAAATTTTGTGACCAATTGGCTAATACACATGTAATTTCAAGTAGTATGAGACACACTATTTGATTTATATTACATTGTTCTATAGGTAGAACAAAATTTATTCTAAAAGTTGAGTATTACGAGAAAGAAAACTATCATATCTTATTTTAGTGTCTACATTTCCAATTATGAAAACTTTGTCTATATCTATTTCTCTCAAAGTGTAAAAGAAAAATAGCTTCCTCTCAGAACAAATAAAAATTTGTCCTTATTTATATTGATGACGTCATTTTCTACCAAAATTTTTACTTTATAATTACATAAAATATGTAATCACAAGTCTGTCTAATATTCCTTGTCCTTGGGTGAAACCATTGCATTGAGAAGGGACATCTAATATTCCTTGTCCTTGGAGGAACCCCTTGGGAGGTAGACGTCTAATATTCCTTATCCTTATGAGGAAACCCTTGGAAGGGGACATCTAATTAATATTCTTTGGAAATCTTGGGAGGGGGACGCTTAATATGCCTTGTCCTTGGAGGAAATCCTTGGGAGGGGACAATTAATATTTCTTGTCCTTCGATGAAACTTTGGCAAGAGGATGTCTAATATGCCTTGTCCTTGGTGGTGAGGACGTCTAATATACCTTGTCTTAAGAGGAAATCCTTGGGAAGGGATGTCCAATATTCTTTATCCTTATGAAGAAACTTGTGGGAGGTGATGTCTAATATTCCTTGTCCTTAGAGGAAACTTTGGCACAGAACATCTAATATGCCTAGTCCTTTGTCGTAGGAAACATCTTAAATTCCTTGTCCTTGGAAGAAGTCCTTGGGAGGTTGACATCTAATATGCCTTGTCCTTTCTCACAAGGAATGTCTCAAATTCCTTATCCTTGGAGGAAACCCTTGGGAGGTGGACATCTTATATTCCTTATCATTATGAGGAAACTTTGGAAGGGGACGTCTAATATGCCTTGTCCTTATGAGGAAACCTTGGTAGTGGACATCTAATATGCCTTGTCCTTGGAGCAAATCATTGGGGAGGGACGTCCAATAGTCCTTATGAAAAAACCTTTAGTAGGCGGTGTCAAATATTCCTTGTCCTTGGACAAAACTTTGGAAAGGACATCTAATATGCCTTGTGCTCTGTCATAAGGAATGTCTCGAATTCCTTGTCTTTCGAGGAAACCCTTGGGAGGTTGACATCTAATATGTCTTGTCCTTGGAGGAAACCTTTGGGAGGCAATGTCTAATATTCCTTGTCCTTGGACAAAACTTTGGTTGGGGACGTCTAATATGCCCTATTCTTTGTGGCAAGGAAAGTCTAAAATTCCTTGTCCTTGGAAGAAACCTTTGGAAGGTGGATGCCTAATATTCCTTATACTAATGAGAAAACCTTGGTAGGGAATGTCTAAAAATCCTTGTCCTTGGAGGAAGTCCTTGGGAGGTTGACATCTAGTATGCCTTGTCCTTTGTGGCAGGGAACATTTAAAATTCCTTGTCCTTGGAAGAAACCCTTGGGAGGTGGATGTATAATATTCCTTATCCTTATGAAGAAACCTTCGAGAGGTGATCTCTAATATTCCTTGTCTTTGGAGAATCCCTAGTAGGGGACATCTAATATTCCTTGGAAATCTCGGGAGAGGGACATTTAATATGCCTTGTCTTTGGAGGAAATCCTTGGGAGGGGACATCTAATATGCCTTTTCGTTTGTGGCAAGAAATGTCTAATATTCCTTATCCTTGGAAGAAATCCTTGGGAAGGGGATGTCTAATATTCTTTGTCTTTGAATGAAATCATCATGAAGGGAACATCCAATATTTTTTATCCTTATGAAGAACCCTTTGGGAGGAGATTTCTAATTTTCCTTGTCCTTAGGAAAAAACCCTTAGGAAAGGGACATCTATTATTCATGGTCCTTGAAAAAACCCCTTTGGAGAGGGATGATTTCACTAAAAAGAAAATTATGTTGCATTCAACAAAAGCTAGCTAACATTTTTTGTAATCGTGTTCACTTCAACACAGTTTTCAAAAAACTATATTGTAGTAAATACAATTTATAAAAATGTTAGCTAGCTTTTGTTGACTACAATAGAGTTTTCTTCTAGTGTTTCTAAAGACTTATACAAAATAATAAAAACAAAAGGGGGCCATATATTACTTAAGCACAAAGTAGTTGATTTTTTTCATAAAAAATAATTAATGGTTCCAAAATTTTGAAATTTTTTTGTAAAAAGATTAATTATACAAAAAAATTTACAAGGATTTTGAAAATGTTTCAATTCAATTACAATATAATCCTATGCAAACAACAAAAATCCTAATTATAAAATTGTTGCACAATGTAGATACAAATACAAAAAGTTGACTCCAATCTAAACCAAGGCTATACAAACACAAATTCTTCAAGTAAGATTTGCTACCCAACAATTAGATTTTTCAAGAAATTCTAGTATTAAAACTTTCCCCATCTACTCTTTTGTCAAGGAAATAATATATGATCACGTGTTCTCTTGTTTGATCTCTTCTCACCCCAAAAGATAAAAATTGTGACCCAAATTTTTCCTTGTTTTCCACAACTTGTACAAGGAAGGTGAAGTCCATGAGTGCCCAAATGGACATCCAAAATCTTACAATGAATTCTTAATCAGAACCTCTTGCACATCAAAAGCACACTTCATAAGTTTGCACTCTAGAGCTAAAATTTAAATATGCATTGTGACTTGCAAGCTAAAGAATATGTCTAGAATATTTGTAGAATATAGACCTTGGCAAGCTCAATGACTTGCTAAGAAACTCATGAGCAAACTCGTCATTGTTATTGCTAAACAATTGGTCAATCAAAGCACTACATGAAGAAGCTCCAATCCAAAACAACCTAAACATGGAAGATAACAAGCCAAATGCATGCTCTAAAACAAAACCCTAACAAAACCCTAGCAAGTTTCATCCACAGTTTATTAATGTGCTAGTGTGGATTCTAAAATCAATTTGATTTTCTTAGGGTCCTCTAGATTTTTAGGATAAAAAAGTTTGGCTCTTTTGAGGGGATAATGAGTGTGTTAGAAAGTAGTAAAAAAATATCCCATAAATTAAACTTTGGACCAAAAAATCATAAAAGTCTTAGAAATAAATACTAGGATTCAATAAATTCATTTTGAGAGTATTGTTGAAGTGATTGTAGAATATATTCAAATGTTTTATAACATGTTGGAAATATTTTCAAAACATACGTACTATTTATAAGACCCCATAAATACCCTTTGTTTGCATGTGGGTTTTAACGTCATAAAGGATTGCCCCCTCTAGCCATTGTCATAATAGATGTGCCTTCCCCCATTGAGAAAAAAGTTATTCCAAAATGACCCCTAAAAGATAAACACCAAATCCCACACATAGGGGCTATTGATGAAAACTAAAATTAAGTTGACTTTAACATCATTAGTATGGCTTTTGGCATTATCTTTCACTAAGGAACTGAAAAAAATACAAAAGCCTACAATGATACACTTCTACGAGTTACAAGGGCTTGTAACCGCAAAAATGAACTGCAAATTAAATTCTCACTATGTATTTTACCATATTGTGTATTTATTCTTGAAATTTTTAATTTTCAAAGATGAAATTACATGTCATCTAAGGTTGGGACACCTAAAGGATCACTTTTTCTACTATGCACAATTAATATTACAATATTATTAGATTGATTAAATTTTAATATTTTCTTGTTGGCCTATGAAAGGAAGTTCCAACACACCAAGGAATGTGACATTTGGATACTATATGCAAAAGTTATGAAGGGTCAAAGTTCTTGGGTAGATGCTCAAAAATTGTTTCTTCAACTGAAGGTACATGTTGATTTATGAAGTGTACATAAAGTAAGGGTCTACTAAAGTGACCTTTTAGACAATGTGATTTTGGGTGTACCTACCTTGTAAGTTGTAAAATTTTCATATTATTTTGTGAAAATTTGAAACTACTCTAATTCTTATAAGTAAAAACTAAAGAAAATTTATGTCAAATACAAAATTAGCTCGGAACATTTGAAAAATTCTCTATGCCTATATGATAATGTAGAATATCATTGAGTAAAAACATTTATCATGTCTTTCTACAATGTGGAAACCAATAGCCTATGGTCAAAGGTTCAAAGTTCAAATTGCAATAAAATATTTAATTTTGGAATTTTTCAAATCTTCAAGTTGGAATAGAAACAAAATTCCACTAGCTTCATTTCATAAGTTAGACTCAAATTCAAAAAAGATCATTTTTATATCTCAAATTCACATCAAGTGCAAAGAGCTTAAAGCTGACAAAATATAATAAATGGAGATTTGTGGATTAATCTTGAAATGCATGAGAGGACATTTTGTATCCTCTGGATGATTTCAAGGGATGCTTCAACAATGGAAAATAAAGCATTTCTTCATCTAATTTTCAGGGAGTTACTTGAACCCAATTTCAATGAAGGATATTGTATATTATTTCTTCGTGAATTTTTTTGCCTTTCCTACATTTGTGAAAATGGCAAATCTATGGATCACCATGTAGTGTATTTTGGAAATTTTTGTTCTTTTCTTTGGGTTTGAATTGAAGACATAAACTTATCTTTTTTGAATTTGGAACCTACTAATGAAATGAAGATTATCAAGCCTTGTTTCTACTACAATTTGAAATTTTGAAAAATTCCTAAATTTTCATTTTTTGTTGGGATTAGAATTTTGAACCTATAACTATAGAATTCTAGTTTTTAAATTTCAGAATGACTTGTTAAAAATTCTAACCATGGTGTTTTAAAATATAATATACACCTCTACAGAAAATATCAGATTTATTCAGCATATTTAGTATTTGCCATGAATTTTTTTCACTTCTTATTAAAATTTGCAATAATTTCAAATTTTCACAAAATTTTTTGAAATTTCTATAACTTATAGAACACATGTAATTACATCTCTCTTTATGATAACACAATGCAAATCTCATCCATATATAGTTGTAGAATTTATAAAAAAGGAATTGTCTTGAAAGTTGAAAATATGGTCATAGACTCATTTGTTTAGGGTTAAGCATCTTCCTATGTAGAAAAGTCAACAATATCACAAAAAGAGGATTTCTAGCACCATATTCTTGCAACAGTGCTTAATGAAGTCCAAAAAAAATAGAATGGAAAATTGTTTTTTCCATCTCCTAGATTAGCTAGCCCTACTTCCCCCCCAACCACTTTTTATGACAAAGTCCTTCGTCACCAATAGCTAGAAAACTAACTCTCAGGTTAAGATAAGCAATCTATGAATTTCTCAATAGATATATGCAATAAGTTAAGGATGTTGAAGGCTTTAACCTTGTAAGGTTGCTACAAACTTAAAAGTTTTGATTGATGAGTTCACTATTAAAGTGATGACACAAAAAATGCATGTACTCGTCCAATAATCAAAGTATTTTGGAGACTTGATCATGGGGGCCACAACTTTCTGGAGTAAAGCTTGGACTCTCATTTTCTCTAGGTGCATATAGTAGAGTCATCTATTGAACCTTTTAGGTCCATGACTTGTTTCTAAAGATAACCCTTGAAGGACGCCAAGGATGTTAAGCTTGGGCTCTAAAATTTCTTAAAATAAACATTTCATTGAAGTTTGAAGTTGAAGATCTAGAACTACATTTCTAAATATGGAGTGGTGAGGATATTTTTCTTTATACCACAATGTTGTAAACTATAATTCACATTTATTCTTGAAAGTTTCAAAAATTTTAAGCATGAATTGTATTTAATGTGAATTTTTTCCATTTTTCTTTAGAAATTCATGATAATTTCAAATTTTTACAAAATATTTTGAAAATTTAGTGACTTACATTTGACATGTGAATCCATCTCTAAAATAAGAAACTAACAAAATTCATTAGGCAAAAAATGAAGAATACAAAGTAGAGCTTTTTATTGGGCTTCTAGTGCTAGATTGCACCAACAAAAATTCTTTGGCTAAAAAAAGGAAAAAAGTTGTGAAGTTTTTCACCAAAGAACTTCGAATTACAAAAAAATCTTGGATGAAATCATCAAATTGTGGATACAAAGAGAATTATAGACATGTGATATGTGCCAAGGTGATATTCTCTATCCAATAGGTGGATGAATGTTGAAATTTAGAACACTATTATACTCCCTCCATCCCATAATAATCTTCTTATTGGCTTCAATTTTTTGTCCCAAAATGATCTTCCTATTGCATTTGTAACGTTGTGAATTGTTCAAATTTTGTTTCTGAGTGCTATCCAAGACCAACAAAACAGCTCTGGATAGTACCCCCTCCATCCTTGCAATCATCAATCAAAAGACAAATGAAATGATTGAAGGAGTTAATCAACTTTATTTGTTATTATTTTTTGCATCTCTTTAAGTATTTCCCAATTGAAGGAGATGAAGCTTTGGGAGGCAAAACAAAGGTCTACACATGGTCTTGGGACCATACTAAATGCCCATAAAATGATGACCTCACATTCAACAATTAAATGCCCAACGGTACTCTTTGAAAATGCCCCCAAAAATTCACTTTTCAAAACTACAAAACTACACTTTGAAAAAGGCTCAGAAACTCAAATTTTCTAGGACACCAAGGGTGCACCAAACTCTATTTATATCATGAAATGGGACTTTTAAATGTTACTTTTAACCTTATTATGGAACATTTTGTTGAATAGGAAGATCATTGTAGGATGGAGGGAGTAACACTTTATATCACCACTTTGGCATTTCATAAAAAATAAAATAAAAAATCCCTAACAAAGTGACGGACTTTTAAGTTTGCATGCTCGGTCATAGACTCTCTTCTTTAGGTGTTACGAAGTGCCATTGCCACAAATTACTCTTATTTAACATGGATTCTAGAATATTGCGTACATGTCCTCATCCGATCATCATTACATAAATGACAATTACCTCACACACAACGACTACAACAGACACAAGCACACTAGTAACAAGGACATTTCTATTAACTACAAGGGACTTCTACATGTTTGGAGGGTATCCAAAAATTCAAAAGAAATCTTACATGATTTGAAGAGTTTGCAACCCACAGTATATTTGTAGCCTAGTATTTGGAACCCACAGGCATGCAGCACTTTCTCAGATCCAGTCACTAACTAACCTACAGAAACTGTGCAGAAGGATGGATTTAATAACAAACTACCACTAACTTCCACCCACTTCAAATGGGGAGGTGTTCCTGCGTTTGCTCTTCAAGGATCACCGGTCACAATCGGTCATCGTTGTTCTACAGGGGACGAGGCGTACAAAGGAGCATCCCAACATCCGGAAATGATGCGAACCGACCGCAAGAACAGAAATATCACTTCCAGCTCAGACACTTACGATGGGATACTCTGAAAAGCAGCTTCTAGCATACATTGAACACTGATGGGACTCCAACAGTGCAGGCTCCAACAGTGCTGGGCGTGAAATCGGTCCTTGCTTGACGCTCAATGGATGAACCCACGAGAGTTATAAAACGGTTTCTGGTTCTTGAGCAGCTTCCACCACTTGAGGCTTGGGTATCTCTCCGAGAAGAGCATGGATACCCTGAGGCGGTGGGATCTCCACCACCTCACTCGGCTTCTCCACGGCGCCATTACCCTCGGGCGCATCCACCGCAATGGACGCGGCAGCGACCTCCACTGACGGCTCAGCAGGAGCATCGAGGGGCTTCGCTGACGGTTCGGTAGACACGGGCTTCTCATCCTCCGATTTCTCAGCAATTGGGTCTGCTGTCATTTCTTTGGTTTCCTCAGCAGCGGGGATCTCAACCGCGGATGCATCCACATCCATCGCTTTCGTTTCCCCATTGCCCTCTCCATTTTCCTTCTCTTTCTCGGAGGAAATAGGCTCACCCTTGCCTGACGCACCTTGGACACAACAACACCACATTATCAGGCCTACCAAGCTGCATCTCGACGAAAATCGAACACCCCGGACAACGTTCCCAGAAAGATAAACAAAGAAATAAATGATATGTTAGGCATGCTTCGCACGGGGGAACGATCAAAACACTGGACAGAACTTCAACTCACCATCAGTTTCATCCTTTCCATTTTCACGACTTTTCCTGGAACGCTTCACCACGGGCTGTTTCGGCTCCGGTTCTTCATCGCCACCATCAGTGGAAGTGCGACCCTTCGAATTCAGCCTTGCAGATCTTCTACGATTCTCCGGGGGGGTCTCGACAGCTTCGCCAGGTCGACAATGCAAAAAAACAAAACGTGTGAAAAATCTTGGTTGCTATCAACAAACATCGGACTACTACAACACGCCCCACGATGTCAGGAATAGGAGACACACACTGGGTGGTGATCCGAAAGCCCTGACGCATGGGGAATTAAATTAACTGGCAACTAGGCCTTCATCACCACGTCACATGGAGCAGCTCAATTCCAAGACTTCACTCCTGTACCCAAAAAGTATAGACCTTGACAGCCCGAATGCCTTGGACTCTTTACGAGTTACTGAGACGCACACTCAAACTCCACACCATTCAACATCGAGAGAGTAAGTTGACCAACCTGCAACACCCCATTCGAAATCACTCGCAGTGAGTGGCCCAGGATGAGCTTTCAGATACTTATCCAGCTGCCTCTTGGTCTTGATTTCTTCGCCACCTGGAGCCACAAAACTCACATCCTTCTTCTTTCCAGGAGTGCCTCGCACTGCCTTTCCGGAGAGCTGAAACAATTCACAAAACGAAGGAGCGGATATCAACAGCATGCAAGAACGTCTAGAGAGGACGCCAGATAAAGCAAATGTCACATCCATGAAGAAAGAATCGAAAGAATGCTAGTGTACTGATCAGAGGAGGACCATTCCAAACCAATTAAACGAAGTACTATTCGATTCTGCCTTGTCAGATGAAACTCTCTGTGAGAATCAAAAACAGCACAGATTATTGGACAGTATCACCGACGTTTTGACAAATATTCGGATAGACGTTTACCCAAAACTCGAAAACTACTCCAATTCCTGCTTTTAGGGACAAATATTTAATTAGATCTTTTATTGCTTAGGCGTGTGTTGAATTTTTAAATTCGCTGGGTTAATGGTTTGTCCTACTCTCCGTTACGGTATGAACCTAGATCTAACCCCTCAGTGGTATTGAACGAGCAAGAAATTAAACCTGGAACCTTTTTATGTTGGAAGTAAATTACTTCACTCCCACCCCAAAAGTTCTGCTTGACAACTGAAAGCACCTTCTAGTGCCCCCACAAATATGCAAGCATTACATATCACGGACGTACTGCATGAGGAAACGCAATTAGCGATATCTTAAAGGATCCCACCCCCCGTGACTGTGTTCGCTGGTTATTACAACCGGGAATGGGGTGATACCAAGCCTATCTTGAAATGGTAAGAGAGTTACATGGGTTATTTGTTGTCTAGGAAGACCGTAGGATAAGGTCTGTCTTTCCTACCAGGTGGGTTCGGTTAGTACATTCTTTCGCCGGTGAAGTAAGCATTTGGAAAAGCGTATCAAAGTAACCTTTTGACCCGAGAAACAAACAGCCATTTCGGTCACTTTACTGCCTCACGGTGACTATACGGACTAAACAGCACCCGATGAACAGTACCCGGACACGTGGCGCATCGAAAATAGAAAATATGACGTGTATAATCTACAGAATTCGCAACGGTGACGATGGGATGACACCTACGAAGGGCGTCAAGGCCCTATGTCCGTGCCGGGTTCGCGAGCTCTGCAGCAGTCCTGCGACGAAGTATTGACCAAGGGAACTCAAGCGAAGCACGTCGTTAACACAGGTTGGCCCCCACTTATTGCGTGTGTCGAAGAATGATACAGAACGCGACGAGTGGCTTCTGACACACAGACATCAGTGTCATCCCAAGCAGGTTATCAAGTCTACAAGACGGAGCCCATACTGTGAAGGAGTAACTTCGCGATAACCCACACGTCCTTCGCGTTGAGCCGCGTCCAACTCCTCTGATGGAGAGCACAAACAAACCTGGAGCTCATCCATTCCGCAATCGCGGCAGCACTTACGAACTGGGTAGAAAAGCTCGAGCATCGCCGGCGAGCCAGACGCCTTGTGTAAGCGGAAACCCTGAAGAGTCAAAACTTCAAGTTCACAGAGCAGAAACACCTGCCCAGGTCCTTGCGTGTCATAACCGGCTTAACAGGGCAGACCATAGTGGCGCGAGCCCGAGAAACACGGCACGGCTTGTTAAAAATCTTCTGTGGACTTTCTTACAGTACTCCAGGGTTTAAAATCAAGAATATGGAATGACACTTCGTGGTGCACATACCGGTAGCTCATACTCGAATCCCAAAATACTTCTCAGAGGCTCCCAAACTCTGAAAACGTCAAAACTGAAGTCTCAGTTTCTAATTTAAACGTCCTACCCTGCAGAAGCGGACAGTCAAAAACACGCAAGAGGATCGTTGTGCGAACGACAACTGCCATTCTTAATCTCGCAGAAAACTCCGAGACGAAACTTGGCAGTTGTCAACCTCATATGCCAACTGCCACACACTGGAAACTAAGAAACAAAGTTGTCAACTTCCAGGCATCAAGAATGATCAGCCTGTAAAAACGAGAATAAGAAGAACAGGCAGAGTTGCAGCTTTTCGCGTTCTTGGAAATCATCCAGTATTTGCCGCGATTATTCATTTCCCTGGCAAACCTCTCGAACCACGAAACAAATACACAGAAAGCTCTTTTCAAGAACTCCTGTTTTTCGGATAAAGTTACCCCCTATAACACTCAATATTATCCCTTTTGCATGCTTCAAAAATTACGACGACCCGAACGCCGACACTAAAAAGCTTCTCAGCAAGACAAGAATTGCATTCCTCTCCAACGCAGCACTTGGAAAGTGCCGAAACGAAAATCCTCGCGACCAAAAATTCATACCCTAGGTTATCAAAAACAACAACAAACCACAATGTCTTGCACAACCTCAACAACATGTCACGTAAAACTGCTTAAACGCCCTCCCTCTTCCACACGCAACCATGAACAGCCAACATTACAAAAACTTAAAACCTCAAATTAAACAAACGCAACATTCCACAACTGACAAACACAGCCCGGGGGTTTCTACGATCACGAACCTTGCGCTTCCAACCAACTAAAGCCCCGGTGAGGTCCTCCGTCGTGGGATCCGTAGTTGCCGCAGGCTTCGCTGCGATCGTCGCGGCAGGCTCCGCAGCGATCGTCGCCGTATCAACATCAGCCGCAGCTAAAGTCTCTTCCGGATTCCCCATTCCGTGTCCACAACAAAACTCGCCCCGGACCTCCCTTGAAGGAAAAAAAAAAAGTTAACCTCTCCAAAAAACCTCAAAAAAAATTCTCTCCGTCAAGGAAAATCCCCTTGCACTTGCAATGGCTTCCGTCCGTGGAGTGGAAGCGGCTATGCAGGCAAACAAGAAGCGGAAGTCGACGACGTGAGGAGCGCAAGGGAGAAGAGACAGACGGGGCGTGAGCGGGAACTGTTCATGGAGAGTGTGCGGGAATGGCAGGAGCGGAATCGGGAGCGGAATGACGCGGTTGCTGTCTTTGATGGAGAAGAGGATTTGGTTTCTTTTGCTTTGGTTTGGCTTTGGCTTGGCTATGGGGACGGTGGTCCTAGGCACTTCTGAGTACCGGTACTAATTAGGTAGACATGCCTAAAAAACATTCCTTTGAGCTGATGTTCAAAATATGGAGTCAAAATTTCAATTAAGGGTTATTTTTTACTTGCAGGCAAATGAAAATCATAAATTTAAAAAAAAAAAAATCATAATTTTAAAAATTTATTTGTATTGTCAATAAATTTTCAAAGTCAAATGTTGAAGTGTTATGTGGGTGGATGTTCAAGCATTTTCAAAAAGATCCAAAATCATTCACTCAAGTTTCTTCAAATTTGCAACCATGTTGCACCATGTAAAAAAGTAGAGACATTTCACTAGGATGGTTTAAGGCAAGTCATATTTGAAACACTTCAAGAGATTCCTATGTTATAAAGAGGGGGGGGGGGGGGGCAAAAAGGGTCAATTTTTCCATCTATAGTCTTGGAGAGTAAAAATTAGAATTAATAGTTTGAAAGATGAAATCATAGATGAGGTGGTAGACCTCTCCTTTGTTGTAACAAAAAAAACACTTGTTGAGATTTACCATGTAGAAGAGACACTCCAAATTTTGAAAACCAACTTTTTTTGGTATTAAATCAACACATAGAAGATGATAAGGCAACTAAAACTTATAGGTTTAGAGAGCCCTTTGAAGTTTCTATCTTGCACCACTGATGAGTTCTAATACAATCCTTATTGCCATTATTTTGCCATCCCTTGATTTTTAAAACCAAATAGTCCCCCCTTATGAATTAGCTCCAAAGATGTAGTGTAATATGACAAATCTTTGTGCCATTAAAATTGTTAGCCGAGGTTGTTGCTTACAAAATCAATGCCACCAACCGAGTACTATAATTCCACCTTCAAATGGGGCAACTTTCAATTGTGTAACCTCAACAACCTTGAGCATTAAATATGTTTGGGGTGATAGGATGTCCAAATCTTACATATCTATGACAATATTTATCACTTATACTTCCTCGCTAGAAGCCAAAGTAGACTTTTTACTTCATTTGGGTGACAACCTTTTCCTATGAATGTAACATGTTTGAAATCTTGTAGAAAACTAGAAATGTCAAAATTACGAGTAGTGGAATTCATTAGACATTGCCACTCAACCACCAACATTGCATTATGTAGTTTGGCATTAGTCCTATTATTTTTTGGGTGTATGTGGACATCTAAACTTCCATGGTAGTGGCAATTGTTGGCATGACCTAGCTCAACTCCTCCATGGGGTTCAAAGGCTAAAGTACCACAACAATATGGTGTTAGGAGCTTGTAGTGAAAGACCTCTATTAGTACACCACCTAGAAAGAATGACTTCATATTTGATTGCCTTTTAGTCATTCTAGACACAAATCACTAATCTAGAGGATTGGGATGTTATTATCACTACAAGAAACTTGCATATTTCGTGACGTGCCTCGATTTTTTGGAACGGATTTTTTAGGGATGCCCAATTCAACAAGCTCATGTTTTTATGTCAAGAAAAACATCAGCGTGATGTTTTTCTTGACATAAAAACATGAGCTTGTTGAATTGGGCATCCCCAAAAAATCCATTCCAAAAAATCGAGGCACGTCACGAAATATGCAAGTTTCTTATAGTGTATTGTGAACAAGCTGTAATGGACAAAATAAACCATTTAAGACAATAGGATACTTTGTCATTCACCAATTATTTTACAAGTTCATCTAGTATCTTATCTCACATGCTATGTTATATTGTTGTAACTATTGCCAAGACTTACCCAGAGACCATCGCCACTACAAATGACTGTGAAGAATGACTGCTACGAAGTCATTCCGAACAAATTTGTCTTCAGAATGATTAGAGGCCATGAAGTCATAACGGACAAGTCATTCTTGAAATGAGTGCAAGTATATTATCACCATCCATTTCAGCCTTGGATGTGTTTTGGATGTGTTTTGGATGAGAAAAAGTTGCCGCCAAGTGAGGTGGACATGGCGGTCTTAGGGAATGCTGACTCAGTTGACCATGTGGAAAGTGTTTTTTGCTGACATAGACATACTCGTCATTAGTCATTTAGAAGTCATTTCAAAGTCGTACGAGGGTTTAATTTGCTGAGCTGGACATCCACGACAGTAGTCATTTGGAAGTCATATTCAAGTGCTACCACTATTGTAATTGTTGTCATGGATGACCAAGTCATCTGACATTCGCAAGTCATTTCCAAGTTCTAGTATAGTCATATTTGCGTAGACAGATGACCAAGCCTACTGTCATTCATAAGTCATTTTATAGTTGTGAGGCAATTTTGCATATGCCGCAGTCATGCACGTGTAGAGTCATTTGTTAGTCACTTGCGAGAAGCATTGTTGATGGGGGATGGATTCTCAAGTCATTTTTTTGTTGCAATGACGTCATTTCATCTTAATGTAGCTTCCCATTGGCAATCATTTTTGAGTTCATGTATAGTTGAACAGGAGTTCCTCTACTTCCATACAAATGGGTGGAAGAACTTCATGTGCAGTCATTATGGAGTCTATATCTACACTCGAACAATATATATGAATGAATAGCATTTCTACTCTGTAATTTCAACACCATTGGCTTCACTTCTACGGCGCATGCCTAAAGCAAAAGATCCAACATTCACAAAAACAAAAGGTAAAAAAGGAATTGAAAAGCCTGAACATCACTTGGTCATGAACATTTATACAAATTGAGTGGTGAGAGTTGCGTTCCACTAAATCCAGTAGTTCTGTGGCTCCTGTAAGAAAGGAAACTCAGAAAAGGCTGTCTCAACTACACAATTTCATGAACTTTGAGTCCCAAATTGTAGAGGTACCCTTTGCATCTTCGATGTTGTGTTGGTTTGCATCTTTTCTAGTATACATGAGTTGCACCCCTGGATGCAAAATGTCACGCACATCCACCTTGAACCACGTCTCTGGAATCTCCTGGAAGTGAAATTTTTATTCCCTTGTGACATCGTTGATGACCCCTATCGCCAATTTTTGCCTCACGGATCGTGGGTTCATCTAAAAGACTTAGTCACCTACCTTGAACTGCACGATGTCAACCACAAGTTACTTTATGTATGTGATTGACACCCCACATTGAAAACGAACCACAAATAGCTCACCATGACCAATGACTAGCACGTCACTTTATCATGATTGCCTATTGACTGCACAACAATTTGTCCAGTAGACGAACTATAATTGCACTTCTGTATGACTAGAAGGTGACATTTGTAAGATTGAGTTTGACATCTATGCCATTGAAACCTTGTCCTATGACCACCCTCAGTATATAGAATGTAAGGAACACGCACATACAGCTTGCGGAGTACATTAGTCAATCACCATTGCTACAACATATATGAGATGTACATCTTGTGACCCCAACTTCTGTTAATTTCAGGTAGAGGGAATTTAGCACGTGCAAGTTACCTCTTCAGTATAAAATTAAATAATACTTGGTGTAGGTCTCATATCACAACAAGAGAGACATCTTCTGTGGACCAAAATAGAAATGAAAGAGGGACTACTATAGACTAGGCTTCCATAGACAACCTTGCTCTTTGGATATTGCCTTTAAGGTACTACTATTACCACATGACTTCCTAGTGACTTGAAAATGACTTACAACTGACTTGCTGGCCCCAGGTAATTGCAATTTTACTTCAACATGACTTCTTGAGCATAGCAAAATGACTTCAATATGACAGGAAAGGGAAATGCAAATGGAAGGGCAATGAATGGACCTTCTTGCAAGGCCCATCTCGTTTCTTCTCCACCGCGGATGTAGGCTTCGTTCGTGTCTCCCGCTTCTATCCTTTTTCCTGCAAACAGATGCACGTAGTGTTATTTTGGGTAATGAAGTAAAGGTGAGGGGACACCCAATGAGCGAAACCAAACCGCCAACAAGTCCCCTCACCTTCCACAATGTCAAGAAACTCATATGAAGATCTAGATTGGTGTTTCAATAGTATTTGTCCAACGGATTCATGGCTAATTTCGAGGTTCTTGGTCCGAAATGCATTGACGTTTGGACACTGATGTAGGGCCTCCAATAGTGGCTACAGAAAACATTTCAAGTACTCCTTGTCGTCCTGAAGTGTGCAAAGCCATTTCACGTAAAAAGGAATACTGATGATGACATTAGCTTTTGGATTACAAGTGACCCTACTGATTTGATTGTCTATAATCATGGTATTGGCTGCACTAAATGTAGGCCAAGTACCGTATATTCTAGACAAGTTTTCCCCCTTCTAAATGGACGACCCATCTTCAACGTCAGGAAACTCACACTCATATCCAGACCAAGCAAATAAGGGGGATGCATTGATGGCACCCTTCAAGCCTCCCAACATCGTGGGCATAATGTCTGCCAAGTAATTGCCACTTCTATTGGCCCAAAATGCTACAACAAAATTCGCAAAATAGTGGGACAGGAATGGCTTCAGCCATGGCCTCAGAACTACTTGCCTAGACCTAGTTTTTGCAGCACTACGGATTTGACTATTTGGGTTCACCACTGTCAAAGAACTACAGTCCAACAACATCCCGTGGACATTAAATATGATTAATTTTGACTGCCTTGTAGTCCATCATGTACTGAGGGTGCTAAATGCATTGGTTAGTTTGACCTCATTTGACATACAAAGACGACTATGTGAGGCGGCTTTTACCTTTAGTGGAGAGCATGTTGGTCTCTTCACCTTCTTCATGGAAGGCTCTGTTGCCCTTGTCAATTGCACAGAAGGCTCTGCTGCCCCTTCCGATTGCACTGAAGGCTTTCTTGTCTCTCTCATGGGGGCCTCTACAACTAATTTATTTGGAGCACCTTTCCCTATCTTAGTGACTAGTGCAACCTCTCTCTCTTGTGCACAAGCTTTTGGTTCTTGGGGGGTGGTTTCACTAGCCGCTTCCCTTTCAACATCGCTATCTGAGGTTTCACTGTCGGTCGATGAAAGAGTTGTTGTAGCCCGTGGTTGTACTTCGTCCACGAGGGGCAATTATGGAGCCACGTCGACTCTTGCAACTTGGAGGAGGTCGGTGGCAGATATGGCAAGCTCCATAATGTTGGGCATAGTGACATTGGAAATTGGCATTGTTGACTCTTTTGGGGGAGGTGTAGCTTCTGTGCTCAGTGTGGTGGGAGCGTCCATCAGTGGCAAGTCGAAGTCGGAGGAGAGAGTGATATCTGCTACCACAACTGTGATGATATCCTTCATTGCCTTGCCCACTCGCTTGTGTACACTAGTAGCGCCCAATGTCTATTGCCCACTTCTGTCTTTGTTCTCTAGAGCTGACTAAGTGATGGATAGGCTGCCATCGTCCATTCGCTTTGCCTTCCCCAAAAAGCATTCAAACATCGATCACAAGTCATCTATTGCTTCAGCTTGGGTTGTCGAGGTGGCTAGGAATTGGGTGAACTTCATGTCAACAGTATTCTTCCAAGTGTCGTGGCCCTAGTAACACCTTACAGCTCCAAGTAGACTTCAAGAGCCCTTCACAGCTTTCAGGGCTCACCACGCTCCAATACTGGTATCATTTAGGCTCAACTAACTAACAATGCAAATGTCACGCACTCACAGCATTAGTTTCCATTTCTAACTTATATTGCTAAGTCCCAGTCCCTGGACTTCTAGTACGCATTCTACTCGTGACACTTGGTATGTCACTTGGTGACATTGGGTAGAACTTCCATTTTACTGTGCTAAGACTCATGGTGGCACTACTCACCATGGTCCTAACCGCCCTTCGTTGTCACCCCACTTCATACTAGGCCCATTGTGCATTTGCTACTCTCACACCAACACTAATCGAGACTCACCACTCGGGACACATGACCAAAGGCCTAGCAAGGAGTGGGACTCCAACCAACTAGTGCCCCGAGACACATACACACAAGTGTCCCAAGGAGCCTTGAAGCCGGTGCTAAAGTTACATCACCACCCATGAGTCATCGGGACTCACCAAGGCTCCAAGAGGGAGTAAGGAGGGAGACCAACCCCTCCTATAGTACTCTCTGTAGTCTTTAGTAACCCCCCCCCCCTTGTGGATCAAAGGGACTTCCCAAACTCCCTTGGGTTTTGAAAGACCACCCGTTTCCAAATGAGCTCCCCAAATTCCCACTCCGTTTGGACTCTTGAACTTCCAAACGGCGTAACTTTGTTGTCAAGATTTCAAATCCCACATGCGAGCTCATTTTGAATATCTACGCAACGATTAGATGCCGATGGACTGCTCAATTGTCCCATTTGGACAAGTTCTCACAAAGTTATGGCCCTCCAAAGATTCGGGTTCACCGGGAGTCACGTCACGCCTTCACCACGACCCTTCTCTTGGCCATAACTTTTGGCTCATGGCTTAGAACCTCGTAATGCTTGTCATTCTAGGTTCCTTATCTTTGCAGCTTTCCAATGATATTCTACATGCCATGCCTGGTTGAGTGATTCTTTAAGAACCCCTCACACCTAGCCTTTGAGTGTCCCGGCGCCACCGAGACACCCCCCACTTTGAACAGCCATAACTTCTAGCCTACTAGTCCAAATCATGCGTTCTTTAGACGGTTAGAAGCTTATTCTCAAGAACTTTCCAAGCATGTATGACATGTTACTCTGCCCTTCATAAACAAGGCGCTATTGCGCCCTATTTGCTCGGGAGTCTCTCATTTCTCCCTTCTTAACCTATTGCAAGGCTTGGGAAGTCACCCCCAAGGTCCCCCTTGCTCAGTAAGGCACTTTGGGCACCCTAAGGAGATAGGGGTGTGACACCAAGACTCTATGGCTGACCACCTCAATGATTCAGCTTCCTCCACCACCTACTCACCGATGCGTAGACTGGAAACCAATGAAGTTATGCCATTGTTAGTGACTAGTCGCTAAAATGACTTAGAAATGACTATGCGACTCGTACACTACTACAGAAACACTCTATGGAAGTGCCAGTCATACATCATGACTTCCAATGACACGACTATGACTATATTGTAGGTAAACCATGCATTCCTACCGCACAACGATTGTGACACAAAAACATGTGCGCTGAAAAGGAGAAAGCCAATGAATTCAAGTGAAACTTTTAGTTATCACAGTTGTACTAGACACAATTGACCACCTTCCTGAAGCCAAGTCTATAATGCTTGGACTTGTTTCCCTCCCTTCCCTCTACAAAAGTACCATTAGTTACTCAGTGCTTGGGGTCTTCCAATTCAAACCATTGAACAGAATGGAATCCATGTCTGAAATTGCTCAAATGCACACACATACTATGATGTGAAGAATGGAAAGAGTGAAGTCCGAACTTACCAATTGCACGTCCTTCCCAACTCTCCCCTTCCTCCCAACCAATGCGTAATTTTTCACACTTTGACGTGCTACTGTCATCTTCTACGCCTTCAACTTCTACGCATCCGTCTTCCAGTACGCTATCAACCTTTTCCATTGGTCGTCATTCACATGAATAGGTGCCATCTCTTGGCCTTTCAACCACCTGACTTTCAACCGAGACCACTCCGATTTCAGATATCTCGTCACTAACATCCTAAATCCGACCAAGCTGATTGGATGGCCTACGTACTCGAATTCGTTGTCTAGGGCATCTCCGAATTTCTAAAGTGTGTGCGGCTTATGCTTGGACCACTCCACCACACTCATGCTAGAATTTTTGGGACAAAATCATGAATTGCTTCATCCCACGCATTCTTCCCCTCAAAGGTAGTGTCCACTTCACCACCCTCCACCACGAACACCCGGTTTGGTTTGGTGCTTGCTGTAAGTCGTTGTCGACTTTCCAAGTCGTATGCATGTCATCTCTTTCGTCAAGAGACTCAGTCATCCGTGTCTTGGGACGCTGCTGCTCCTACTAGACCTTGTGCACCAGTTTCCCCAGGCCATGCACTTGGATATGGCTGCGGGGGTCCGGAGTTCCACGGAGGTGGTGCTTGTGTTTGGCTAGGCATCCATTGCCCTGAGACCTAAGACCAATCTGGTTGCTAGTAAGAAGCACGCTCTTGTGCGAGAGGCGGGAGGAGGGTTGGCTTTGGTGGCAATATTGCCATAGGGTATGATCTTCTCTTCTTCGTTCTACGGTCGACCAGGGGCTCTGTGGGCTCCGATTCCTCGTTGCTAGAGTCAAAGACATCACGCTCCGTAGCTGCCTAATAAAACATTCCCAAAAGATTTGTCAACTCCTGGAAGTTCGTGTTTTTCTTGGGGTATAATGTGTAGTATTAAATGCATTGGTAAGGAAAACCAAACAGGACATCCTTTATACGCGCAGCAAAGCACCACGAAAATGAAAAACAAACAACATCGCAGACCTGAACTTTGACTACAATCCCAATGCCACTATGAAAAAGCCTAACCCTTCTCTGCGGCTGCAATGTGACATGCAAGAGCACTCAAAATTGAGGTTGAAGGCTACAACCCTGATTCAATAATCAAAGCCTGTGCAAGCATCTAAATACATCCCCAATGTATTCAAAATTATGAGTTGGGGATCCCCTAAACCCTAACCCCAATTGCAGAGCACGAACAAGGAAGCGTGATGCCAATTTACCTGCGGCAGGTGTATACACGTTGGATTGCCGCTCAATATGGCTACAAGCAATTGCGAGATTCATCATACCTTCTACGAGGGACGTGTCGTTGGACTTCGTCGCCTTTGACGAAGAATCATGGCCGCTACCCATGGTGCTCCCCTCCTGGACGCGTCCCTTGCCGCCACTATCAATGCGTGCCTTCATTTTCTGGAGTCTTCGAAGAACCTGACACCTCGAACTCCTACGGAGGGGTGGAAGATCCTTCTTCACGGTACCCAACTACGTTGCTTGCTTGTGCTTTGCCAACTCTAAGTTACTACACAGTCGACTACAAATACTGAGCGAAGTCACTGAAGCTTAGCAGCAAAAGAGATATCATCCATTGCAACAGAAGCACGACTAAGGAGGCGACACACAAAATCAATACAAAAAGGCTAGAGAATGGTTAGGGTTTGGACCTCAACTGTGAAACTATGCACTCTAGTGTACCAGGCTTGGGTAGCTTCCACGTCGCCGTCAAGATAGGAATAGACGATGCCGGGTGTTCCACCACCATGCATCAACTACTACCCCACTTACGCGCGACTTATAAATGACAATGGAAGTGATGATGGAAGTTGAAGTCACGAAGAATGTCTCGAGACTGACTGAAGAATGACAATAGGAAAACTCTGGTGCCGGCGTAAATTTCTTGAGCAAAAGTAATGAAAGCAAAATTTTCTGAGTTCACTGCTTCTGCCCTAGTCTTCGAAGATCATTTACAGAAGACATCCCTCTATCGTCATGCATTGTGTTAGTTTTAGGTGGAATGCTACAAAGGATTACTACCTCATACCATGAACGTTGTCGCATTGCATCTGCAGGAGGTACAACAGGCTTAGGGTACTTATAACTCCTGCTTCACCAGCATAACGAGCGCAATTGCCTTCTGCATCTTGGCGACATTGCGATCTTGAAGGAGTTCGTATTCCATTTTCTCATGTAGTGGGTTCTCCATCGACAAATCAAAAGTCCTTTCTCCACAGTAAGTCACCTCTACTAACAAGATGCTCTACTTCTCCTCTTCTTCTACGCACTATACTCCAATTCTCTATTTAGAAAACGCTGTTCAGATCCACTACCTTCACTGAAATGCAATTGGAGTTGTGGCAACGGGAGAGAGGCAACAGTGCTATCCCTCGAGCGCTTCAGTTTGTCCATGGAGGCTAATTGGAAGGAAGGTCATGCTCAAAATGCAATGCGTCATGACTATTTAGTTTTGTTGAATTAGAGAAAAGAAGTTGTGGGCATGATGAGTGCGGCCACATTTGGCAGCTCCTAATTAATTCTTGGAATCCACAATTACTCCAACGCAACTCTTTGAGTGGAGAAAGTGCACTCTTTTGATCTTTCCTTGATTTGTGCTTGAGTGCAGTAAGTTCCCTCCCAATGATTAACTATGAAATCATAATTACGGTTCCATCTTTATAGATTTGTAGTCTTCGTTGACTATAAGTACTTCCCCAAAAATTAGCTCCACCCTTTAGGCGGCGCTACTCAGGGTTCCTACAAACTTTGAAGTTTGTTACTTAAATATGACTTCTGCAAGTCATATTGAAGTGGGAACTTGCTTATAGTGACTCATACGTCACTAGTTGAAGTCATATTGAAGTTTGTAGTTGCATATATTGACTCTAACGTCACTTGTTGAAGTTATTTAGTACTGCCATCCCAATGCACTCTAAAAAAGTTCTCGTACTCTACTATAGAAGACTTGTTAATTTCCCAAGGCTTTATCCTCATTCTGCAATTTTACTTCCAAAGGACGCTGAATAAGGATCATCGGAACAAATTTGTACAAGAAAATGAAGTGCGTAGCCTCTTTTTCCAAGTTAGTCTTTTGTAAAGCTACAGTTGCTTATGAAAGAGCTGGTTTCTAGTGGCTCACAAGAATGTTCAGCAATGACGATGCCTAGACAAGTTCCATTTACATTGAAAGGAATATGTGCAATGCCTAATGCTCTTGCCATGTCTTGCGTTGTGACAAAATTGGAACACTACTTGTCACGCCTTCATAGATTGTTGCTTCTCTACAATTGCATTGCCACTGAAGCAATAAAACTTCCTCAATTTACCTTTAGTTGTTTTGTGAGAGACAGGTATTGAACCCCGTCGACCAAAAGGAAACTTGTATTACAGTTCTTGGTATTATCGTGGGGGAAGAGTTTGTATGTAAAACATCACCCTAACCGAAATGCCCGAAAAGAGAGTCCTCAAAGCTGCCCCATTGTTCCATAGGAAGAGACCTAGATTGGTGACCCTTGACTCTAACCAGGAGTGGGGAGATCAGTATGCCAGAAGTGGCCCACGGAGGACACCTCATTTGCTAGACATGTCTACAAAGGTTGAGCCTAAGCCTTCCATGTCTGCAATATGTACTATAGGAGACACATGTACACATGTGGTTTTAGTCGGAAGTTCTTCGCTTCAGTCAAAACCCCAGTTTGCTGCTCTAAATAGTTTTGAAGGCCATGATTTCGAGGGAGGTGATGTATTTCTTCGAAGTTCTAGGACAGGTTGTTCCTTCCATGTCAATTCCGAGTCATTCACTTCCAAGCCGAAAGTCAGTTTCCAAGCTTGGGTGGAGGAGGCACTCCGTTAGGGAATAGGTGGAGAAACAAAAGGCTTTAGTGCATCCACTGAAATCAAAGTTTGCACTACGGTGCCAGTTACTGTAGAAGGGTTGTCTCTTCCTAAGAGCAGGAAATTCTCTATGGCAGAGTTGTTACAAATAACCAAGTAATAATGGAATGGGGAGAGTATGTTCCTCATAATTTTCCAGTATCATTCAAAGCCCAGTACACCATGGATTGATGTCATTCTCAATTCCCCTGAATCGCAAAATAAAGTAGTTGATTTGTCGAACTTTGTGAAGTGGAAAAATAAATGTTTGTTGAACGTAATTCCCACTCGCACTAAATAGAAGAATTTTGTGGTCTTCTCCCAATGAATCACCTAATTTCACACTCATTTCCATCCAAATTCATGTCCTAATTTCATTAGGAAGTTTTGGTAGTACAGTCGTCATTGTAGTCCTTCAACGTGGAAGCTAGGTAGTATTGCAGTCAACCTACAACAATGCAGTCATTTTGAAGTCATCATCTAGTTATTCCTCTTTGCTTAATATAGACATGAAGAAGTCATGACGTAGTATCAAAAGACACATAGAAGTCATTTACTAGTGAAGTAAGTCATATTGAAGTTGCATAGATTATATTGAACATAATTGTAGCATAATTATAGTGACGATGTACAAGTGAGGGTAGTTTTGACCATCACCCTATGCGCTAGTTGTAGGACCACCAGGAAGATTGAATTTCAAATCCCTAAGGACATAATACCTGCTAAATTACCTCTCTAATAATCGCCACCAACGACTGTGAGATGACTGGCTATGGATTGGAGAATTGCAAAGGGCCTTTGAATACAATGTGAAGAGGTTGCATTGCCCATGCAGTAACTGTCGGGGGCATAAACACTTGTTGATCCGCAATGTGCAGGAGCACCTCATCAAAAATGGCACAGATCCGGATTCTTGAATTTGGAGAGGTGCTAGGCGACGGGACTCCTTGGACGAAGAATGGGAAAGGCAATTTTAGGGTCCACCTGTATCAGAGGCTCTAGAGCCGGAATTGGATGCAGCAGTTGACACTCGGGGGATGATCAATCAAGCATCACACCGCATGGAAGTCCAATCATTTTCACCTAACCAAGTTCATGAGGAAGTTCATGATGCCTTTGCCACAACAGACTCCATCCATGAAGATTGCGAGGAAGTGGGCCTAGACGACATAGCCGTTGACGAAGAATGTCGCGATGAGGAGGCTGCTACAAACATGGGCACTGATGGAGATGGGATGAGTTTCAACTTTGATGCAAGGGTGTTAGAGGAGTCCATGGAAAATATTTATGATGGAGCTCGATCAAGCAAGCTGGCGGCGACAATGTTGCTCATGAATTTGTGCACCGTGCATGGGGTGAGTAATCACTATGCCAAGGAATTTTTCATCATTTTGCACCTCCATCTCCTACCAAAGAAGAATGTGTTGCCTAAAACATACCATGCTGCGAAGTCCCTCACTGCAAAGCTAGGATTGATGTACAACACAATCCATGCGTGTGAGAGAGGATGTGTGCTATTTCGGGGTCCACATGAGCATGACTTGCGGTGCCGGAAGTGTGGTGGCCGTAGGTATAGAGATGAAGATCAGCGGGCCTTTCCTATACAAGTGCTTCGTCATTTTCCCATCATTCCATGACTCCAATGCATGTTCCAGAGTCCCTCAATCTCCAAGTTGATGTTGTGGCTTGAAGAGAACCGAAGCAACCACATAGAAAGGGATGGCCTTGTAAGGCATCCTTGTGACTCCAAAGCTTGGCGCCACTTTCATGATAATGTGGATCCAACGTTTGGAGATGATGCCCACAATGCTCACTTTGCCCTTGTAGCCGATGGCGTGAATCCTTTCAAGCAGAATAGGTCATCCTAGTCCACATGGCCCGTACTGTTGTTGAATTATAATTTGCCCCCCTAGTTGAGCACAAAGAAGTTTCTCATCTTGTTGGCGTTGTTGATTGCCTGAAGGGAATCAGTCACAATTGAGGTCTTTGACGTATACTTAGAGCCCCTTGTTGAGGAATTGTTGGAGTTATGGGTGGGGGTTCCAACATACGACGTAACAGAGGATGTTGGGTGCAAGGCATTCCAAGTGCGTGCTATGTTATTGTCGACCATCCATGACTTTCTCGGCTATGGTACAAAGGGAGGTTTTCTCATCAAGGGTATGCCGCGTGTCCTTGATGCGGGATGGACTTAGGCGTAGAGCATTCCACTGAGCTCAGTAAGCAGACATACGGAGGCACTCACCGTTGGCTACCTAAAGATCATCCATACAGGTTGGAAGAAATGAAAGACCACTTCAATGGCCAGTTGGAAAACCAGTCTAAGCCACGAGTTGTAACTATGGAAGAGCAACTACAGCATGCACGAGAGTGCGAGACTTGGAGAGAAGCTAGAAATAGAGAGGGTGCTATAGGGGATCCATCAAAAGTACATGGTGTGAAGTGACTGAGCATTCTCCATAGATTGCGGTATTGGAAGGTGAGTGCCGAAAACCCTATTTCTGAAGTAATGTATGACTTGTAGGGGACATAGAGGACTATCAGAAGTAACACAAAAGTTATATCATAGTGGTAGGAGCGATTTAGTCATTTTAAATGACTTTCACAAGACTGAGAGGACTATCAGGAATACCGTAGAAGTCATATTATAGTGGTAGGACTGAGTCAATCATTTTTTATGACTATCACATGACTGAGAGGACTATCGGGAGCACTATAGACGTCATTCATTACTGGCAAGCTAAAACCAATCCAATTGAATGACTATTGAGTGCCATTTCTTTCTCAATGACTGCAAAAGAATAGCAACATAGGAACGAAGGTAGTTCAGACTCTATCTTTGGTGTTCATGCCTGAGGTGTCTTTCATTTGATTCGAATTTACGAAGCTGGTTTCCTTTGAGAAAGGGATGTCAGGACTGATGGCTTTTTAGTGACATGAAGCCGAACCTAATCCCTTGAATGATGTGTTAACAATGGCGCAATACCTCCTCATTCACCACTTGTTAGACGTCATGCATTGCGAAATGAACCCCACAAAAAACTTCCTAAAAACCATAACTGGGAAGAAGGACATAGTGAAGGTTAGGAGAGATTTGCACAAGCAGAATGTGAGGAAGCACCTGTGGCTTACCCCGCACCTACGTAAGGCAGGGAAGATGGTGAAATCTCAAGCATCGTACGTCTGAATGGAAGATGAATTTGAGAAGTTTGCCGGGTGTATCAAGTCATTGAAGACACCAAGTAGGTATTCTTCCAACTTAGGCAAGTGCATTCGAAAGAAGAACTTTGGGGGCTTGAAGTCCCATGATTATCATGTACTAATGCAACAAGTGCTACCACTAGCATTTAGAGGACTCATGAAACCCGGTCCTCATATGGCTATCATGAGAATGTGTAAGGTGTTTAGGCGCCTATGCACAAAGGTATACAACCCCATGGACTTTCCATCACTAGAAGTTGATGTGGCGGAAAGTATGGCATTATTGGAGATTGAATTCCCCCCATAATTTTTTGACATTATGACGCATCTCCCTTACCACCTTGCAAAGGAGTTAGACTTATGTGGACCAGTTAGTGCAAGGTGGATGTATCCCATGGAACGGTACATGAAAGTGTTGAAGACACACATCCGTAATATACTAATATAGCACGTCCCAAAGTTTGCATGGCAGAGGGATACTTGAAAGATGAATGCATTCGCTTCATCATGGAGTACCTCCACAGATTTGAGCCCACTCAGAGATGTGTATGGGATGAAGACGAAGAGTACGATGACGCTAAGGAGGTTTTACAAGGAGTAGGGAGGTCATATGTGATGAGTCCTGAACTCCGTGACTTAGCCCACCAATATGTGGTGTCAAATGTCTCAGTCATGCAGGAATTGCACTCGTAAGTAGACCACGTGAACCCTATGTTTGATTCAGTAGTGTAGAATATTAGAAAAGTCAATAGTTGTCAATCATCAGAGATGTTGTCTTACAAAGTTCACCTATACTAATATGGAAGATGTGATGTAGTCATTTCAAAGTCATGTAGTCAATTCATTACTTTGATATGACTTCCTCATGACTAGGTGAATTGAGGACTATTTCAAAGGAATGTGTGGCACAAAGTATCCAGCATAGGAGTGTCTTGCTCATACAATCATACAATTTGTCTACTGTGCTATGATGTAGGTATCTAGGGGATTACTTATGAAGGAACTACTATGCATATGCAGGCAATGGACCATCGAATAGCAAGCAAATCCAAAGGCTATGGCACTCAAGGAATGGATTGAGAGAGTTGTCCGAGAATCTGATCTGGATTTGAAGAAGCCAGAGAACATGGATCGCTTATTACTAAGTAAGAAGCCATCACAGAAAGCCACTCATTATGCACGGGTCACTGCCTTTGGTAACCACTTTCAAGTGGAAGATGAGAGCACTAGCGAATTGGTGAGCTACAATAGTGGGGTAGCTTCAGTTTTCCAATTGCCATTTGATAGTGCCGGTGAGTCATCAATGAACTATGTCGGAGTCTTGAAGGACATATTGGAGTTGGATTACGGTGCACTTCATTCACAGATCATTCTATTGCGCTGTGAGTGGGTGAAGACAGAGGACAATAGAGGGAATCCCACCTACACTCAAGACGACTCCGGCTTCCTTGTGGTCAACTTCTGACACAAGCTCCTCTGCATAGTAGAGCTGTTTATTTTTCTTAGCTAAGCCACACAAGTTTTCTTTTCAAATGTGGTAGGGAGACCTAGATGGAAAGTTGTATTACGCAAAGAAGCCAGAGCAAGACGAGAAATAGTGAACACAACAGATGCCTTCATTAGTATGACAATGGAGAGTGCAGGGTTGATTGCTCATTTGCTCCCCACCGGTGGCCTACTCCATCTGAGAGAGTTAGTTTAGTCGGCGCCATTGAATTGTCAATGGAAGACAACTTACTAGCACAAAAAGAGTACTAGAGTCTCCAACTAAAATTGGAGTTTTCACCTGCCTTCTCCAATTATGTGATCTCTTTTTGAACTAATGATGAAATCTATAGTGCATGAGCCTTTTAGTCTGAATGTGTAACCGGGGTCGAAATTTGAAGACTCAGTGCACCCCAAATGTAAGTTTGCCGTTGCTTTGGAATCTATGACTAGTACATCACTAACTATAGTCACCTTCAATCATTCTTTAGTAATATTATAGAGGCCCCATAGTCGTCCAGTGAAGGTAGAAGGACATCAGAACAATGTTATAGGCATTGCACCCAAGTGTAAACTCCATCCACTATGTGTCGTGAATCATGTGAAGCCACTATAATTTTCCATTCACCCTACAGTGTAATGTTGTTGTAAGACCACCACCCTGTCCAGTCATCCTCAGCCTCTATTTTTTGTTGAGTACTAATTATAGTGGTACCAAACCATAGTATAAAATGTAACCCTAAACCTGTTGGCCCTTCGCACCTTCGTTCCCCGAGGCCTTCTAAAATCACCATGTGTAAGTGCTAATGCAGTCCTGACGTAGTCACCCATGAGTGACCCCCACTTGTGATGTGTGTGGATCCGTGTCTCCTACATGACTACAATGCAACTCTATAATACCACGAAGACGCAACCGAGTAATGGGAGAACGGTTATTGTCCACGTCAAGGTATTGATGTCCATGTCAATAAAGCGAAACTTCCTAGAATCCCTGAGCATGAGACCCTGAAGTCATTTTCTAGCTGTGGCGCAATTGCGTGACAGTCATCATGTATGACTAGGTCATGACTGAGTTGTCCACGAAGGATTTTAGGCTTCTCCTGCCAAAAGCTTGACGATAGACTGGATGAAAAGGATTGTAGTCGTCTAGCACTCCATCAAGTCTACATCCCGCAGTCGCACTGATGACTAGAAAATGTCTCGAAGAAACTATCGAAATTTGATTTGGAACAATTACAGAGGGCATAGTCATTGTTTAGAGAAACCGGATCCAAAGTCATTTAGTAGCAGTCACAAATGTGCCCAATTTCTTGTAGTGATTGAAGTAAGACCACACCAATCCATTTTTATAATTCTCAAAGAATCATACTACTTATAATTTAATTGTTACTTTATTTTATAAATAATAAAAAAGGTAGAGATTTAATGAAAAAATATTCTATTTGATATTTTCATTCCTCAAAGAGTTCTAATACTTTTGAAGTTATTTGACATATTGATCTAAAAAGAAAAAGAAAAAGTAGAGATTGAAGTAAGAACTTCACTGTTTAGTTTTTGCATTTCTCAAACAATATTTTTTTATCATAAATTATTTTATCTTTCATTTTGTAAGCAAAAAATAAAGGGTGGAGATTGAAGTACAAACTCTCCTTTTTATTTCTCCAAGATTCCTTATCATGATCAACATATTTGTGACTCTACTTTTAAAAATAAAAATTAAAGGGTGGAAATGTGAGTAAGAACTTTCCTTTTTAATCTTTGCAATTTTCATAGAGTCCTCATCATGAATTATTTGTTACATTGAATTTAAAAGTGAAAAGTAAAGGGTAGAGATTTAAATAAGAACTCCCCTATTTGTTTTTTACAATTCTTCTAGAGTCCTTATAATCATAAAGTGTTTCATTTTGAGTATATAAATAAAAAATAAAGGGAGGAGATTTAAGTACAAACTTTCCTACTTATTTTTGGAAATTCTCAAAGTGTCACCCTAATTACAAATCATTTTCTATTTTTATTTTTAAAATTTAAAATTTAGGGTGAAAATTTAAGTAAAAACTTACCCATTTGTGTTTTGCAATTCTCAAAGAACCATTCTATTCATAAATTAGTTGTCAGGTTGATCTAAAAATTAAAATAAAATGGTAGAGAATTAAGCAAGACCTTTTATTATTTGCAATTCCTAAAAAGTCTTCCTAATTATGAGTAAATTTCTTCATTGATTTAAAAGAAAAAATAAATAGTTGTGATATAAGAAAAATTCTCTTTCTCATTTTGAACTATTCTTTAAGAGCCCTTACAATCATAAATCATTTATTATGTTGATAATAAAAATGGAAAACAAAGGGTGGACATTCAAGTAAGAACATTTCCATTTCTATTTTGCAATTCACCTTGAAGACTATTAATCATGAATGATTTGTGTTTTTGATTTTATAATTAAAAAAAATAGTGTTGAAGAAGGATAATGACTAAATTTAAAATTATCCTATTAGTATAATAAGTTCATTCGAAGGGAGACAGTCAAGTAGGATATTTCTATGCTAATAGGTTCAATATCTAAAATCAAATATCTTGACTTATATTCAATAACCCAACTTAGAATTCCATACCCCAAAACATAACTACAACGACATTGCAAATCCAATTTGGATACTGACTTAAATTCGTACAAGTTACATTCTATCCAACAGACTTCCAATTTGGAAACATTTACATAACATAAATCATCATCAATTCCAACTTGAACTACAATCACAAATTATTCTCTGTTACTACAACATCACACTTCCACAATTTAATTCATCAAAGATCATAGCACATAACATTGCACACATACACACATACACACAAACAATCAATTTGTATGTAATTTCCAACTTTATTAATTAATTTGGTGAACACATCACCGTTACAAATAGTATATATATAAATTTTTATTTTTTTATTTTTTTATTTTTTACTCATTGTCTTATTTCTTCCACTCATATTTTGAATGTTCTATTATCTTTTCTCTTTCCTAATTGGACTACTTGATCTTTATCATCAATAATTCCCAACTAGGTTCCTATAATTCTTCACAGCTTCCATCTATCTTCACTTGGCTTCTCACTCTTCTCAGTACACTTCATCACAAATTTCTCCAAATAATAACACAAACATCACACATTCAATCAAATAACACACACACAACCAACTTGGAAATACTTTCAACACTTAGACACCACCATTCCTTCACTCACAACCACAAACATACATATAAACAAACGAAAATACACATCACTACTTGGCTAGGACTCCAACTGGAACTTTGATTAGTGGATAAAGAAAAAATGAAAGAAAAATCAAACCAAAGAGGAATTCCAAACTTGGCGGTTACTAAAGTGGAAGACAACCCAACCAACATCTAACTACCAAATTGGAACTGCACAAGCAACCACCCAACTACACATAAAATTCCAAATTGGAATTAACTTACCAAACAACCAACTAGACTTATACTCACCCCACATACAATCAACTTGGACAAAATCATCACCCAATTTGGAACACAGATTAAAAATTCAAAACCTGGTTGGAAAGCCGGACCATTCCAATTAGGAAATCAACTACCGAAATTAGCACATACACATTCAAAATTCATTCATCATCCAAAAATACACCAAATAGAATCCAATCAGTCCATTAAAACACACAATTAAGACACAAAATTCCAAAACAACTAGTCAAAATCAGTAAAAGACACCTCAAAATTAGCCAAAAATTTACAACAAAAAATCCTAATTGGTTATCTACAAATAGGTATAAGTTTTGAGTGAAATCTCTTCCATTTCATTTGGGAATCTTCAAAAAATCATCATATCCATGTATTATTTGTCATGTTGATCTAAAAATAAAAATGAAGGGTGGTGAAATAAGAAGAAGTCATTCTTGTTAATTTTTGTTCTTGCAATTGTGAAAGTTAGAGTCCTCTCAATTTTGAATAATTCGTCATATTGATTTTGAAGAAAAGAAATAAATGGTGGAAATTTAAGCAACAAACTTTTCTATTCATTTTTCACAATTCTCAAAGAATAATTCTAAGTCTTAGTCACATATTCTTTGTCACTTTGATTTTAAAATAAAACATAGGGTAGAGATTGAACTATTGAAGTAAGAACATGCTCAATGATATGTTGCAATTCACAAAAAATATCCCTCTTAAGTGTTATTTGTCACATTGATTTAAAAATAAAAGGTAAAGGGTGAATATTTAAATAGAAACCTTCCCATTTATTCCTTGAAATTTTTGTAAGCTTCTTCTAATTATGAATAATTTTCCACTTTGATTTTATAAATGCAAAGTAAATGATGATGATTTAAGCAAGAACTTTTAATTTTAATTTTTGCAATTTTCAATTACTTGTCAAGTTAATTTTGAAAATAAAAATGAAGTGTAGGGATTGAAGTAAGAATGTACTAATTTACTTTTTGTAATATTCAAAGAATCATCTTACTCATGTATTATTTGTCACATTGATCTCACGATAAAGATAAAGGGTGGAGATTTAAATAAGTCTAGACCTTTTGATTTATTTTTCACAATTATTGAAAATTCTTCTTAATCATGAAGTATTTGTCACTTTGATTCTATAAATAATAAATAATAAACAATGGATGAAAGTTTTACGTGCCAAATCTCCTCCATTTATTTTTTGAAATCTTTCAAGAATCATTGTATTCATATATTAATGGTCACATTGATTTTAAAATTAAAATAAAGGGTGAAAAATTAATTAAAATTTTTTTATGTAATTCTTGAAAATTTTAAAGAATACTTTTAATTTGAATAATTTTTCATGTTAATTTTAAAAACAAAGAATAAAAGTTGGAGATTTCAATAAAACTTCCCTATATGTTTTTTGCAATTTTCAATTAAGAATCCTACCCATATATTATTTCCTACTTTGATCTAAAAATAAAATTTACATGGGACAAATTGAAGTAAGATTGTATATCTAATTTATGTTTTGAAATTGACAAAGAATCATCTTTCTCATGTATTATTTGTCACATGATTTAAAAATTAAAGAATACAGGGTGGACATTTAAATAAGAACTTTCCTATTTATTTATTTCCATTTTTCTAGATTCCCTCTAATCATGAATTATTTTTAAAATTTGATTTTATAAATAAAAAATAACAAGTAGAAATTTAATTTAGAGCTTCTTCAATTATTTTTTGTAATTCTCAATGACTCATTGTAATATTTGTCACATTGATTTAAAAATTCAAAATAAAGGATGGAGAATTAAAAATTAAAAATTCATACTCTTCATTTTTGCAATTCTCCAAAAGTCTTTCTAATTATGATTTATTTTCCATGTTGATTTTATCAATAAAAATTAAAGATTTAAATAAAGACTTCACCTTCTATATTTTGCAATTCTCAAAACTTCTTCATAATCATGTATTATTTTTTACTTTCATATTTAAATAAATAAATAAAAGACAAATTTAATAGGTACTAGCTTCCCTTTATATTATTTGCAATTTGCAAAGATTAATTCAAAATGAATCCAGTTCATACCTAATTTTTGCAATTTTCGCCTTTTCGAAGGAGATTGAATTTGAAGATTAAATATGAAACAATTGGATTTGAAAGAGATTGAATTTTTTTCTTCCTACAATTGTCCCTTCATCCACCTACGGTTGTCCACTTCCAAGTCACCCCTTCACAAAATTGTGATTTTCCCATCCACAGTCGCCCATTCTAGACCCGTAGTCACCCTATTTCCACCTGAAGTCGCCTCTTTTCACCCGCAGTTGCCCTTTAAAGACCTACATGCACCCTTTCTTCTCCTATATGCACCCCTACCCGCAGTCACCTTTTTTCATCCGCAATCGCCCTTTTTCCACCCGCATGCGCCCTTGTTGACATGGACGTGACTTTCCACGTCACTCTTCAAAGTTAGCCACATAGGACAAATTTTTTCACCGAGAGGTAAGAAAATTCAAAACCCTAATTCCTTATTCATCAAATTTGTCTCATAAATGCGACACTCATCTTATATGACATGTGACACCAGACAAACAACTTGACACCCAAACCCCCAAACACATTTGACGGAACAACCATGATTTTAGGATGCAAACCTATTACTATGGTTCAAGAATTTAGGCTCTTTACAACTAGTGAACTTAAGTGAATATGTCAATTGACCAAAAATAGAATTGGGAACTTTAATCATCTTCCAAAAATCTTGTCCATACAACCTGTCCATTTTCTTTTCTTTTTTAGTTGCAACTCCATCACCCTTAGAGAATCAAAGAACCCTATTGACACTGGGAGACTCCTTCGAAGTTTTGAGATTTGGGATTGTACAAATTTTTTTTTCACCTCTTTTTATTTTATTTTTCCATAACTGCATCACCCTAAGAAACTTTGTTTGCAACCGAGAGCCCCCCTTGAGGGTTTTGGGTTTTGGAACTCTTAAAACTCTTTTTCTCAAAAAAAAAATCCTTCATTTTTTTTCACAGTTTTTTCAAAAAAAAATTTCAAATTTTTCATTTATTTTTCAAGTTTTTGTAACTCTATCACCCTTGAAAACCCTCTCCACACTAAGAAGCCCTTAGAGGTATTGGGATTTAGGACTCTCAAATTTTCCTTAAAATTAAAATTTTTTTAATTTGCAACTCCATCACCCCTTCAAATATCTCATGATACTAAGCAAGCCCTTTGAAGGACTAAGATTTGGACCTCTCAAAACTTCTTTTTTTCAATTTTTTTCAATTTTCACAACTTTATCGCCTCACAAAAACCCTCTTAGTATTGAGAAGCCCCTTAGAGGGTTTGGAGTTTGAAACTCTCTGAAAATAATAGTATTAATAAAATTATTTTATTTAATGTTTTTGCAACTCCATCACCTTTAGAAACCTCTCTTGGTATTGAGAGGTCCCTTAGAGCCTTAGAGGATATGATTTTTGGAAGAAAAAAAATAAAAAATAAAAAAATTTGATTTTGTTTTTGTTTTTTTGCATGCAACACCATCACCCTAAGAACCCCTTCTTGGTATCAAGAGGTCCCTTGGAAGATCTAGGATTTGGAAGGAAAAAAAATTGTTTCTATTTTTGTTTTTGCTTTTTTGCATGCAACTCCATCACCCCAAGAAATCCTTCTCAGTACTAAGAGCCCCGTTTGTGGGATTTGAGGTTTAGGACTCTCAAAAAACAACTCAAAAGTTGTTTTTGGTGAAAATTGAGAGGCCCTGTAGAGAGTCTAAGGTTTGATATTTCCAAAACTTTTCTTTTTGAATTATATTTTTAGTTTTTTAATTTTTTTAATAGGGGTGATTGTCACAACTTCACTTCCCCTAGAAAACCTTGGATGTCAAGAAGTCTTTTGCATATACCATAGGGACTAGGGGTGGTGCCTATTGTATGAGTCCTTTGCTTAGGGGGACATTCTATGCATATTTTGTTCACTACATGTAGCGAAGGGGTATTTTTTATAGAGCTCTTTACCTCCAAGGAAGAATTAAAAGGGTTCTTACAATTACTTAATTTGAAAAAATGGCTTATATAATGGCACTCTACCATTACTTATACCATGAAGGTCAATGTTATTTTTTATAGGCTATATTCTTTATAAGGAAAAAATGCGAATTGAAAAGTAAGATGTAAGCAAAAGTGTTAGAGGAAAAAGTCCCCCCCTAAAATGAGAAATTCAAGCTGTTGTTATGCATTTTCATCAAACTACACCATAGTCATGTGTATTGGAAGAAAGTGGAGAATACCTTTTATTTCAAACATATAACATGAAGGGGTGTTGTTCAATATGCTTGTGTCTAGAAAAAAGAAAAACATAGAAGTGGACAATACCATGCCATTTGACAATTCATAACTCATTTCACATAGCACTAAAACATTTCAAACTACTTGATTAGATGTCAATCTCGTTTGTCTCAAAAGGAAATTTATTGAAATTGTTTAAAGAATTTGTAGGGTGGCCAAATTCCTATTACACTCTTCTTTCAAATGTAGTCCGAGTTGTATAGACCTCTGTGAGTACCAATTTACCCACCCTTAGTAAATTGCGAACACAACCAGGTTCTGGGTTTCGGCTAAGTGAATCCTACCTTTGGGTGTTTAAGCATGGTCCATTGTGCCTTCCAAACTATGGATCTTTTTACTAAGTGCCTAAGCACTAGAAGAAAATGGTATTGAACTTGTCAAAAACTGCATCTAATCTATTAAAAACTATGTTTAACTTAACATAAACTATGTTGTACTCAACAGAAAAGTGTGGGCTGGATTTTATTGAGTTTTCCCTTCATAATGCAAAATTCTGCGTTTCAACATTTCAACCGAGAATTTGACAAGTGAAATGCAGAAATTTTGTGCTAGAATGCAAAATTTTGGGTTATGAAGGGAGATCTCAACAAAATCCACCCTACACTTTTTAGTTGAGTAAAAAGTAGTTTTTGACAAGTTCAATGTAGGTTTCTTCTATTGAAGTGATCCCAAATATGCAAGATTCCCTTAATCTACTTCCAGTGTTTGGGCCGACCGAATTGAGGGTCTGATGTATGTTTTGGATGGAACCTACTTCAAGGCAGAACTAACCTATGGAGCCTCTAGTTCATCTTTTGCGATTTCCAAAAACTTAAAACTCAACCGTATCCGACCTTCCTAGCCAAAGTTATGAGTGGATGAAGTTTGACCACTATTCGGTTTTCAAACTTCATCCATTGATTTCACCTAGTTCCCTAATTCAAAAAGATTCTAAATTTTTATGGATGGGTCACAGGACTTCCTCCTACCTAGATATGGAGTTTGGCCCTAATTGGGGATTCCTAGGAAATTCTCATCCAAGCCTTACCTGAACTTCATCCGCTAATTTCTCCCAACCTATTATTTGGAATTAACTTTTCTCTTCGGCCCTGGACCCTAATTGGTAGCCTCATCCTAATCTCCTTAGTTCGCTGCCAAATCCTAAGTTTATCTATTCTTCATCCAAATCAACTCTAACCTTCATCTGGAAATAACTTCTTTGTTTTTAACCCGATTAGAGCATGCTTTAGGGTTTTGGAAAGCTACGTTCCTCCTCTTTATGTTTCTAACCTAAGAAGCGACCTGACCCATATCCCTAAGGGTCTGATGTAGGGGTGGGCCTTGGCCAAAGTTACTAATGACTAATTAGGGACCTTGGAAGAGTTATGAAGGGTTTGTCTCATACCTTGGAGCTCGAATCATCGACCACGCCTACCAGAAGCTCTTCCTCCTCAACCATGAACTCCTGTGCCGTGATTCAATGGACAACCATTCTAATCATACAATAATTTAACACAAGGATTTACTCGTCGGCTTTGTCCTACTTCTTTCCCTCCCACTTCTTTTCTTTCCACACTACTCCTTCTACATACTATGGTGGCCCAACTACCCTTGATTCTACCTACAAAGCTAGACTTAAGGACATGTCATGCCATCTTTCAAGGTTGAGCTACTTCTTACACCCTACGTCTTACGCTTAACTTCGTGTAATCACCTAATTTTAATCTAACGGCCCTAATGGGGCTTGGGAATTCTTCCCTATCCCCTATCCTCTCAACTCTTCCTCCAAATAGTCCCTCCTTCTTGTCACTCCATCATTCCTCCTATTGCTTGGTAAGTTTTATTGAGACGGGGATTTGGCTTCCCTACTCCAACATTGATTGTAGGTGAGCGTGAATTTTGGTAGTCTTCCTCCTCCACCTTTGGGCTTCCTTTTCCTTTTCCTCTTTTCCTCTTAGTTTTTACATTAGACCAACTGCTGGTTCATTACCTTTACTAGTCCCCTTTTAGCCAAGCTTTTGCCCTAGCAGCTACAGCCTTTTCTAGTGACTTGGTAACCCTGCCCGATGAGTTGAGACTCTATCTAGTGACTGGAAAGCCCATCTCGTGGATGGAGAACCCACTCGGCGTTGGAAAATCCCTACCCCGTGACTAAAAAACCCACCCCAATGACCTAAGACCCCACCCCGTGACTAGAGAACCTATCCAATGCTAGAGAACCCCTATCCTGCGATTGGAGAGCCCACTCCGTAATTAGAGAAACCACCCCGATGACCTAAGATCCCTACTCGATGACTTTGAGATCCTGACCGGTAACTGAAGAGTCCACTCAATACCCTTGGATCCTACTCATTGATTGGAGAGCCCACCCAATGCCCTTGGGACCCCTGTCGACAACTGGTACCTCCAAACTTGGTGACTAGTCAAGGTAAGGTGCTGGATCGGAATGGTTAAGGGGTGTTGGCCTATTTTTCTTCTCATGTTTTTTGTTTATTCTATTCTCAGTTCTATACTAATCCATGCTTAACTTATAAAGGAAAAATGAGACACCTAGAGGTTAGTGCTATAGTTAGCCACAATGAGCCAATCATGCCATTATGTCTCCTTTAGCCTATTGATCCTCTCTTCTAATTCTTTTTTTGGAAGCTAAACTTTTTTTTGTTCACAACGCGTTTTGGGAACTAAAATTTGTGGGGAAAGAGACCACATGGCTCACGTTTCTCCCGTAGGGTGGTTTTTACACACCACTAAGACTTTTGACTCCAAGGGGGTTCAAAGCTTTGCCATTACGGCAAAATCCACTAACCCTTATCCTCTCTTGACTTCCTCTAAGAAACACAAAGTTAATATTAGTGGACAAAAGAGACCTTCGACACTCAAAGGGTTAGCTATATGGGGTTAGTATCGTGAAAGACTCGAACTAAAGGCCCCTCAAACTAAGTGGCATCGCTAGTCATATGGGGGGTTTCTCTAGGGTTAGTACAACATAAAGACAATGAAGGTGACAAAGGAGCCCCTCAAAGGTAAACGCACGCAACTCTAGTAATACAATAAGGTAAATAAAGCCTCTAAGTTCAAGCTTAGGAAGGTTAGTACTACACTCGCTCAAGATACAAGGGACCCACAAAGACCTCACAAGCTTGGAAAACAACAATAGCCAAAAGTATCCAAAAAACACCGCTACAAAGTTTGTGGCTAAAAATGCCACGATTCCAACATAAATTAGACCCAACAGACCCAACGGACCCAATTATATAAAAATGGGGTGGTGAGAGAGGAGAAGGAGTGCCCTTTTATACTCTTTCTTGGGCACCCGCCTCCTCTCAATCATCTAAGTTAACCTTATCTTTTCGGATTTTCCTCCTCCTCCTCAAGGTTTTATCCTATGCTAGCTTGTTAAGCTAACTTTTGGAGATTAACTCCGAATCACAAATAGATTGCACTGTTGGCTTCAGAAGGCCATTTTTAGTCTTTATCAACCCCTCCTTCACTTCTACCTTCAAAATTGCATAGAAACCTAGTGCTAGCTTATGTCAAAACCGGGAAAAATCCCAACTTTTGGAGTTTGACTTTTCTAGCAAAAGTAACCAACCTAAACTCTTAAGTGGGTGGTGTGAGCCCCAAATTACCCACCCTTGGTAATTTACGAACACAACATGGTTCTAGATTTTGATTAAGTAACTCCTACTTTCGGGTGTCTAAGTGTGGTCCACTGTGCCTTCCAAGCAATGGATCTTTTTACTAAGTGCCTTCGTGACCCCCAATTGCAAGATTCGCTTGAACTACTTCCAATGTTTTGGGCCAACTAGATGGAGGGCCCGCTAGATGATTTGGAGGGGACCCACCCCAAGGTAGAACTATCCTAAAAAACCTCTAGTTTATCTTATTCAATTTCTAAAAATCTAAGACTCGACTTTATCCGACCCTCCTAGCCAAAGTTATGGATGGATGAAGTTTGATTGCTACTCGGTTCCTCAAACTTCATCCATCCATTACACCTAGCTCCCTAATTCAGAAAGACCCGAAATTTTGGGGGATGGTTCAAAATGATTGCCCCTACCAAGATCTGAAATTAGACATTGATCTGGGATTTCTACTGAATTTTCATCCAAGCCTTATCCAAACTTCATCTACTAATTTCTCCTAGCCTATAACTCAGAATTGACTTTTTCTTTCGGCCCTGGACCCCTAGGTGGGAACCTCCTTCTAGTATGTTTAATTCCCTGTCTAACCTAGAGTTTAGCTATTCTCCATCCAACTTGATCCTAAACTTCATTTGGCCATAACTTGCTCAATTTTCGTGCGATTCGTGCGTGCTTTAGGGTTTCGAAAAGCCACGATTTTCTTCTCTAAGCTTATGTCCTTGGAAATGACCTCACCTACGGTCCTGAGGGTTTGCCTTAGGAGTAGGTCCTTGGCCCAAGCTACTAAACTCTAGTTAAGCCCTAGGGAAAGTTTGGAGGGGTTTTCGCTCATACCTCGGAGCTTGAGTCATTGATCGCGCCACCCAGAAGTTCCACCTCCACCGCCATGAACTCCCCTGTCGTGAGACAACAAACCATCATTCTAATCATAAAATAAATGGGTACAAGGATTTAATTGTCAAGCTTCCTCTCCTATTTCTTTCCACCTCCCCTCTTTTCTTTCCCCCCACACTCCGAGGCGGTCCACCTACCAAGCTAACTTTAAGTACGTGTCATACCCTTCCTTCAAGTTGGGCTACTTCTTACGTCCTACTTTTCACATCCCACTTCTTACACCCTACTTCTCATGTTATACCTCCTACGTCCTATACTTACGTCTCACACTTAATCTTAGGGTGATTATCTACTTCTAATCTAAGGGCCTAAGTAAGTCTTGGAGATTTCCCTTCCTATCTTATCCACTTCTATTCTTCACCTTCAAATGGTCCTTGCCTTTGTCATTTCTCCTCATTCTTCCGGCCTTATGCCATCCTTGCTCTTTTTTTTTCTATCATGGTGAGGTTTTGTGGCACATGGGGAGTTGGATTCCCTGCCTTAAGGCTATATTAGAGTGGAAAAGATCTCGAGTCATATCTCTTCTCTCCCTCCTTAGCTGATTTTGGAACCCACCTCTCTATTGATTTTGGAACCCAACCCATCTACTGATAATGGAATCCCACTTTGCTGTTGATTTTGGAATTCCATGCTGGCTACTGCTAGTACCTGACTGGCTGGCTGCTTTTAATACCCGGCTAGATGGCTTTTGCCAATACTCGGATGTTTGTTTGTTGTCGATACCCGACTGTCTTTCTACTACTAGTATCCAATTGGCTGGCTACTGTTGGTACTCAGTTAACAGGCTGCTATCGATACCCAACTCGCTAGCAATTGTTGGTACCCAATTGGCTAGCTGTTGACGATACTTGGCTAACTGGCTGTTGCCGGTACCCGGTTGGTTAGTTGCTGCTGCGGGTTGCTGGTTGTTAAGTACTTGGCGTTGAGACATGCCTGGCTTGTCTAATTTTTGGTGTCGCTTTCTAAGGCTTTGGTGGACAAGGCTGAGGCCAATATGTAGGGACCTTGGTTTTGTGGAGACGAGGACCTCTAACCTACTCTCTCCTAGCTATCCTACTTGTCCCTCTTGACCTCTAAATTCTAGTTTTGGGGGCCTAAACCTTGGTTTGTTCCCAAGACGTTTTGGGAACTAAACCTTGTGGGGAAAGGGACCACAGGAGCCTCATGGTTCTCCCGTGGGGTGGTTTTAATGCACCACTAAGGCTTTTTACCCCCAAAAGGGTTCAAAGCTTCGCCGTCGTTTCCCTTTTTAACGCACCATTAAGACTTTTTACCCCAAGGGGGTTCAAAGCTTTGTCATACTTCCCCTTTCCACCCCGTCGCTAAGACTTTTCACCCCTAAGGGATTCAAAGCTTCGCCATATAGGCGGAACCCACTACCCTCACATCCTCATCTCTCTCAACAAGGAATAACATGTCACCGGTTAAGGGCAAGGACAAAAGACAATGAAATCGCCTCGGACACTCATAGGCTAGTGCCACAAGTTAATAATATCAATGATTCGCACTAAAGGCCCTCCAAAGCAGCATCGCCAGTCATATAGGGGGTTGCTCTAGGGTTAGTACAATGACAAGACAAAAAGGGTGGCCGAAAGGGACCCACCACAGTAAACGTACACAGACTCTAGTAACAAGGTAAGGTAGACAAACTCTCAAGCTCAAGCTTGGAAGGGTTAGTACCACGCTCAATCAAAAGAGAAGGCAAGGGACCCACAAAAGACCTTGCAAGATCCAAAAACAACAACAATGGCCAAAAGTGCCCAAAAAACACTGTTGCAAGGTTTGTAGCTAAAAAATGCCACAATTCCAACATAAATTGGATCCAATAGACCCAATTATACAAAAAGGGGGTGGTGAGAGAGGAAAAGGGGTGCCTTTTTATACTCTTTCTGGGGCACCCACCTCTCTTCATTCATCTAAGTTAACCTTATCTTCTTGGATTTTCATCCAAAACTCAAGGTTTTCATTTTATGTTGGCCCACTAAGCTAACTTTTGGAGATTAACTCCAAATCACAAACGAATTGCGCCATTGGCTTCAAAAGGTCATTTTTACTCGAATATAATTCCCCTTCCCCTTTTCTATCTTCAAAATCACAAGGAAACCTAGTGCCAACTTAATGCCGAAATTAAGGAAAATCCCAACTTTGGAGGGTTGACCTTTCTAGCCAAAGTAACTAGCCTACGCTCCTAAGTAGGTATGGGGGAGTGAGGAAAGACCTATCTTGCGCTTCATTCCACTTTTGTATGCTCCCACTCCACTAGTCAAAACCATCATGGACTTTAATTTCCGTTAATTGTTGGGGAATGTTGTAGGTTCGGGTACTTCTGACTATCAGAATGTTGTGAAACTTTTCGGGGAAGCTTATTAACATAAATGAAGCTCTGCTAATTTTTAGTGGGATTTTATCGCCACCTAGGGAATTTCTAGGAATTTCCCATCACAGGTTTGGGTAGTTGACTGTCCGGAAAGACATTTTCTGACTATCAAAAAATTCCGAAACTTTTCGTGGAACCTCGCATGGGATCCCACGACACATGTGTAGGCTCATATTATTACTCTACACATCGGTCCAGAGGGGACAATTTCCACCCCCTCGCTTAATTATCAATGGCTGGGGAATCTTCTACACTAGGGAGAATCTTGGCGAACTGACTTCGCTGTTGGTTCCCAGGCATGGCTTTAATCCCAAGCCACCCTCCTTGGACCTTAGATTCCTCCACGGTCCCGCCTTGGTATTTTCGACATTTGCAAGCTGATAATTTGGGGTTCTACTATTTCGTCGGTAGAATGGGAAAACTAGAACCTATCTTCAAGAACTGATTCCTATGCCTCACTAGGATTCCTTTGACGAAATCTAGCCTAGAGATGTCCGTCCCATGTGGGATTTTGAGCTTGATACGTCCATCACTCATAATTGACCTATTTGCCACGATTAGTTGGGTTCTAACCTATTTACAACTCGTAGTTGGGTCATCATAGCTACAACATAATCAAACTAGACCAAATACTATATTGGAATGTGACATTCCTATTTTGGTTCTATACTCTTGTTAGGATTTTCTATAGAGTAAAGTGCCATTAAAATGACAAAATACGAAAAAAAAAAAAAAAAAAAAAGTGAGCCCCTGTTGATGAATTGGGGGGCTTACAACCGTCACTTTGGAAAGACATTGCACATTGTATATGGAGTTTTTTGTTATAAAATTTTGAAAGCTTGTGTATCTTGTTTTTTTTATTCCAAAAAGGTATCACTCACTAAGTTTAGAGTTAGTATATATAAGTTATGAGTTTAGGAGTGAAGTATTGTGGAGTTGCCTCGGATTTTCAAGAGAGTGAACTTTGGTAGACTATGAAAGTCGGATAGTACCTTAGTTTTGAGTGAACCTTGGAGAGGTTGTAGATACTTCTTTTAGCTTTCCAAAATGGTATTATTTTCTTAGTTTAGAGCTAGTATGTGAAAGTTATGAGCTTGAGAGTGAAGAGGTGAAGAGCTACTTTCGGTTTTTAAAAGAGTGAATTTTGAAGGACTATGAAAGATGAATAGTATCTTGATTTTGAGTAAAACTAGAGGAGTTTGTAGATACTCATGTTAGATTTTCAAAATGATATTATTTTCTTAGTTTGGAGCTAGTATGTAAAAGTTATGGTCTTGAGAGTAAAGTATAAGTAAGTTGCCTTTGAGTTGGGAAGGGTAAACTCTGATAGACCATAAAAGTCGGAAAATATCTTAATTTTAAGTGAATTTTGAATAAGTTGTAGAACTTTTTGTTAGCTTTTCAGGGACATATCACACTCTTAATTTGGAGTTGTATAGCGGTTGTAGAACTCATTCTTCTATTAGACACTTCTCCAAGGGGAGTTTATGGAGGGTATGAATTTTTTTCACTTTTTTTTACAAACACATGATGTATATTGAGACTCCATGACATCTTGTGAGGGATATTTGCAATTGTGATATTATATCAATTCATATGACATCATCCGAGGGTTTATTATTTTGATTGTGACTTTATATGACCATCGGATCTTTCATTATTTGGGTCACATCTAGTTGCAGCTAGAAGCCTTGCATTTTCCCAAGGCAAGGCCTCTCTACTCGACACCAGTGGTCAACTTTGCCGTGGACTTTAAATTTCATTAATTGTCAGGAAATCTTGTAGGTTTGGATACTTCTGACTATCGGAATGTCTTGAAACTTGTCGGGGTAACTTATTAACATAAAAAAAGTTATACTAATTTTTAGTGAAATTTCACTGTCATTTGGGGAATTTCTAGGAATTTCTAGGAATTTCTAGGAATTTTCCATTGTAGGTTTGGGTAGTTGACCATTTAGAAAGGCATCTTCTGATTATCAGAAAATTTCGAAACTTTTTGTGGAACCTCCTATGGAATCCCACAACGCACGTGGAGTCTCATATTTTTACTCTACACATTAGCCTAGGGAGGACAAAATCCACCCTCTCGTTTAATCATCGATGGCTAGGGAATCTTCCATATTGGAGGAAATCTTGGCAAACCGACTTCGCCATTGGTTCCCAAGCATGTTTTAATCCAAAGTCATCGTCCTTGGACCAGAGATTCTTCCACGGTCCCGTCTTGGTATTTTTGACACTTGCAAGCCAACAATTGGGATTCCACTATTTTGTCGATGAAATGGAAAAACAAGAACCTATCTCCAAGAGCTGACCTATATGCCTCAACCGATTCCCTCAACCAATCTTTGCCTAGAGATGTCCTTTCTATATGGGATTTTGAGCCTAATACGCCTATTACTCGTAATTGACCAAATTGCCATGATTAGTTGGGTTTAACCTATAAATAGCTCGTGATTGGGCCATTCTAGCTGTAATATTCTAAAATTAGACCAAATACAATATTAATATGTGACACATCTATTTTGGTTCTACACTCTTTTTTGGACTTTTTGTATATAAAACTGCATTTCAAATAACAAAATACGAAAAGAAAAAGAAAAAGAGTGAGCCCTTGGTGACAAATTGGGGGCTCACAACTACCCAAAAAGTTTGGTAATTTTTTTGGATTGCAAAAGATGACTCCCTAGGAAGTCAATTGCATTTATTAGCATTGTGAAATTCATAAAAAATCACCTTGGCAATGGTAAAATACCACTAAAAATTAGTATAGTATATTTTAGCATAAATAAGTGCCCAGCCATAAAGTAATTGAATTGGTGGCAGTAACAACTTCTAACAAAATTCTAAATCTTTGATAAGATGACTATAGCACCAAGAGTATACAATGTCCGAATGAAGTGAATTTGGATTCTTTTCTTACATTATTGAACCTTCATATAACGTTGGCTAGTCAAAACCTTGAAAAAAGTCAAACTCCAAGTTTTGGATTTTCTACCTTTTTCACTGGTTTGCAAATCGCTAACTTTTGCTTGTAAAATAGGCCAAAAATTGGGGGTAGGGGGCCTTCTATTGAATTTGGATCTTTTGAAAACAATGGCGCAATCCATTTGGCATTTGGAGTATTTCTCAAAAAATTAGAGCTATTACAGCAATAGGGTAGAATTTTGAAAGTTAAATTTTAGTTTTTCCATAGGAGTAGTTTATAGGTAATTTGAAGGGGAGGAGGCCTTATGTAGTGTAGAAAAAGCTTGGGAAACAAAACCCAAGGAATTCCCTAGTGGTGGTTTTTTCATTTGGGAAAAGTCAATTGGTCTATCGTTTTGTATCTAAGGTCACTTTTAATTTAGGATATTCACTCACTTTAAAAATTAAAGAAATAAAAGATTAATTTCATTAATTGGTTCAAGGAACGTGTAATTAATTTTTAGCCTATTCTAGTATTCAATCCAATTCCCATGGGTATAGACACACGACATGACGTCATAGTCCTATACTAGAATTCTAATGTCAATTTATCAAGGGTATGTCAAATAGTCATGGCTCTTGTTCTATCAACTTAATCATCCCACATATAATATATAAATATTGCCACATACATACAATTGCAATCCTTTAATTACTTCTTCAATTTAATCCATTATCAATTGGTCTAATCTCTAATTAATTAACCTAATTATTACAAATGTAATTATGCAAAATCACAACTCAATATGGTCAATTTGTCTCAGTTATGCAAAGTATGCAAAAGTTAAGGTTCATTCCTGCGAATTACACTCCAGTCAATTCACTAGAAGAAAATAGCATTGATTTCAAGAAAATTCAGCCAACGTACATTCTGTATTTTTTGGCAGAAAATTGAAATTTGCGTCAATTGAATATTGTTGAAATCAACGTTGTTTTCTTCTAGTAATTAATCACAACTTCTTTCTTTCTCCAGCTCCATCCGCAACCATCAACAAGTCAATTGGTCCATTTTACAACAAGTTAGATTCTTACAGTCTGTATAAATTTGTTATTCCATCAATTTGACTGGGTACTTCAACAATAGCTGATACTATAGAAAATATGTAAACAATCTCTAATTAACTAGAATCAATGTCAAATTGTCCAGCACTTGGCTCCTATATAATCTATTTGTCAATTAGCCAGTCCTACTCTAATTCCAAGTTGCTAATCAAATCTTAAGCAATACTCTATCACTTGCATAAAATCAAGTTGACTAATTGACATCTCAACCACCACAACAACCAGACTATCTTGTAAATATTCTTAAAACAATTTGCCAAATATTCCCAAAGTACTTGGTCTCCTCATCTAAATGTCAATTTGTCCATTGTTCACATACACATAAACCACATCAATGGCTATTAATTCTCATTATACTCATTATCTCATTGACTTCTTAAATCAGCCCATACACATAGTTGATTCCACAGGCTACAACCGCCTACACTTACATTGTCAAATTGTCTTACCTAACAACCAATCACTGGGTGTTCAAGATTTGTAAAACTTCTCTGACTATTCGTCTTCTACATCTCTCTTGACTATCTAATTGACCTTGGTTATGATCAAACAGGTTCAATCTTACCTCGACATACAAACTTATTTGACTAATTGATTTAAATTCCAACTTCTAAGTAATACCAATCACTAGTAATTTGACTACTTTCTTTTACAAACAAGTAGACAATATATATTTTAAGCAGCCCAAACTAATCTGTGGCTTAAGTAAGACATTATTAAGCTTACGAGGTTTCAATCAACAATGCTCTCATAGCAAGACTATTGGACTAAAAACAAAAGAATGAACAATGTCAATCCCTAGCTAATTGTCCTACACATAATAAAATGCCAATCCCTAGAGAGATTAACAACTTGACTCACATACATACATAAGAAGCTAACTACCTCACTATACAAAACACGATTAATTGACAATCAAAAAATTATAACAAGATTAAGCCAATCACTAGCTTAACTAAGAAATTAATGCACTCCTTAAAATCTTAGCTACTCACAATGGAAAAAAACAATTTGACCAACCTTACAACTCTTGACTATTGGACAAACAACAAAAGAACCCAAATTGCCAATCCCTAGCTAAGTTGAAGAATACTATAGAACACCAATCATTGGCTACTTTAACAAAACAAAAGAAAGCCAATCACTAGCTACACACTTGAATAGACAAATAGACAATTGTATTAAGCTTGAAGGAGTGCACAAGTACAATTGACAAAGGCAAGCAATCGTTGTAAACACTGAAAAGAGAGAGCCAAAAATCACAGTTGGTTAGTTTTATACTTTCTTGGCCATAACTAACTCACAGTTAACTGCAATGTCTATATGTCTAACTGCTTTGATTCTAAGTTAACCCTAACTCCTCATCCAGTTGTCTAATGGTCATTTTTATATAGTGTATCAATTTGACCTATTTCACATTCTAATGAGCTGTAAAGCTATCTTAGCTGGTTCATTAGTCTTTTACTTTTAAAATTTTAAAAGCAACCCCAAAAGTATGTCTACACCTTAGAAATGTATAAAAGGCCTCCCCTCCTCACTTTGCACCCCTTTTCTTCATTTGAAGAACTTTTCTTGTTTTCGCACTTGGCCAATTCTTGGCCATGTTGGACTTTTGGTGATTTTGGTAAAACTTCTTTACATTCCTACATTTGGAGCATTTGCTCTTTGTTTTTGAAGTTCTTTTGTATTTGGAGCTTTTTCCAAAGGACATGGGGGTCCCTTTGTTCTAACTTGCTTTCTTGTTGATGAGTTTAAGTGTTAGAGCTAACCATTGTTGTTGCTTTCTTCAGTTCTTGAAGTCTTTTGGTACTAACTCTCCTACCAAACTTCTTTGTGAGCTATTTCGGCATTTTGCAACATTTTCTTGAAGTACATCACCATGGATGTTCGGCCGAACAACTCGACAACACAACAAACACGACGTTCAACACGTCTAGTAGACCCCCTTGTTCGTCTAATAAAGTCAATGTTAAGGTTGACTTTCAAATAAATCACTTTCTATTTCCAATCTTGACATATTTGAGTTTCATTTTATTGAAGTGTCTCAATTTAATAATCACTTATTACATTCAAAATTATGGATCACAAATAAAGGGAGATTTCAAATTGTCTCTACTGCTAGAATAAGGCCTTATGCGACAAAATTGTCTAGTGTATGTGACACTCGTCTTATATGACATGCGACATTAGACAAACAACTCAACACCCGAACTCCCAAATGTGTTCAACAGAACAACCTTGTACATCACCCTAAAAGTTTAGAGTACAGAGTATTTATTGTTTGGAGGTTGTGTTACAAAATACTAACTAATTTCAACCAAGATTTTTTGTGTGGGATTTTGCAACATTTTGTTGAAAAAAAGCCCTGAAGTATAGACCCAGGGAGATCACTCTCAAGTTTTTAGAAAACTACGCGAGTTAAAAGATATGGTCCATTCAATTCAAAGGGGAAAAAATTTATAGAATATGTAGGGCTACCTATAGGATCCATGAAATTCCATATACTCTAATATAGAAATTAGGCTACATAAAAAATCATGTAATATGAATTTTTATTAATAAGTTAGCCTTAACAAATTGAGGCAATGCAAATATTTTTAGTACTATGAATAGAGGTAGGGACAAATAATTTCATGTGGATGATAAAATGGACACAATAAAGAAAATCTATAATGATTAGTGGTTGATTGAAATTATGCCACAATACTAATAGTATTTATATCAAAAACATTAAGTGTAAATGTAAGAAATTGACTACAAATGGCACAAATTATCATATTGCACAAATAATGAGGTTTACCTTAGTGGATTCAATGACGTAAAATTTGTACAATATGAGGATAGAATTTATAGTCCATTTAACCTTAGTCTTTGAGGACATATGTGTTAAACACACAAATATTGAATGGGATATTCACAAGATAGTTTTAGACTTCTAGTGCGGATTTTGAAATGTTCAATGGTAAATTTGATATTTGAAACCACCACTTTGTTCATGGTACTTGAATTGAATTGACCGTTGTTGTTTTCATGGTGTATGTGCATGTAGTAGAGGGAAGGAAAAATTTGTAAAGAAGTGTGGCAATGGGAAAAATTTGGACACTTAAATATTGTATGTAAGATAGCCCCACTAAAAAAATTGCAAGAATGAATTTACAAAAAAACATAAGGTATTGGAAATACACCCTTATAGCTTTTTATGTAAAAATATGGTCATCTCAAAAGCAATAATGAATGTAAATAGCCCTACATCAAATACCCTCTTAACTTAGGTGTATACCTTAAACTACAAAGAGTGATCTCTCTAAGAGTGCAGATGTAGAGAATTTGTAGTCCAAGTGTATTCTTTTTATGTTATTTGGAAAGTTGGATGGGAACCAACTCCCTAAGTTGATGAGTCATAGTTTATGGTTGCTTTAAGTTTGTACTAATCCATATAGTGAATCCATCTCTTGGAACGAATTTCTATATGCCTTGATTTGGGGATAAAACCCCGAACAACGAAACTTTGTCTGTTAGACAAATTTTTAGCACTATTTTCTTCAAGTGGATTCCCCACAAAGAAGCTAAAATTTTCTTGAGTATTGTGCTAAGGTTTAAAGGACAGGTGAAAATAAAAAATTTGAATAATATCTAGAAGGGGTTATCTAGCACTAAAACCTTGAAAGGCCCTTGGGGGTCCTTCTATACTACCCATATTTAGCTTTATAACTCTTCAATTGTGATCTAATAGATGAGTTTTCACACATTTTTATTTATGTACTATACTACTATCATGATCATTAATTTATTTTGGATTGAAAAGTATTTGGTCAATGTTTTCCTAATCAAATACCACCAAATGCGTAATATATTATATGGCCACAAAGGGCTTTTAGGCTCTTCTTGGATTAAACTAGTGTTCAATTCCAAGCTATCAGTTCAATACATAGAGTACAATAGAACCTCTCTAAAGCAATAAGATTGGGAACGGTTTGACACATTAGATAAGAGAGGTTATTGCATTAGGCATAGGCATGATTTATTTATGTAGCTTATATTATTAAGACGAGACCAGCAATCAATGCAGTCTAACAACACTTTATTGAATTAGAGAGGATTGAATAAGGGAGGTTCTACTGTACCAGCACTTGGTCTAGTAGTCAATTCTTAGTGTTGATTCTGGTAGTCGGGTCTAGTAGTCAGGTGATAGTAGTCGGTACCAAGCCATTTGGACGACGAGGAAGAGGGTTTCTAGATTGATAGGGAAACCAAATTCCTCACATGAATACATCAAAAGAACACCAAAATAGTGGGAAGATGTCATTAGACCCCAACTTTTGATTTTTATGAGAAAATTGGAACACATGGTGCAAAGGTTTGGAAAAAAGACAAACTATTAGAAGATTGGATTTTGAAGGTTAAAAGAGTAAGGGAAAGAGTCAAACTAATTGAATTAAAAGTCAACCACCAATGTGAGGTGCTTGTCATTGGGTACTCACAAGTTGCATATATTGGATCACAATTTGAACACATTTCTCTGTTTCAAAATTCTTTGAGGAAGCTCTCCAGCTCTAGATACATATTTCAAGCTTACAAGTATAATTATTATGAAGTTCAAGGTTCTTGAAGTTCACATCTAAGTGGAAGGAGCAAGGAGTCAAGGTTGAAGGACTACCAACCATTAGGAATCATTGACTTTCTTAACCATGGTTATTTCTTGATTAGAACACAATAGGAAAAAACAAATAGAAGAATAGTTTGACTTTTGAACTTCTAGAATTTAATTATTATTAGAAAAATGTTAAACAAGCTTGGTTGGAGGTTGTTTGACTTTTAAACACCATTTAGCAAGTATTTAGAAAAATAGGATTTGATTAGAATTTTTAGGATTTGGTTTGGAAAAAATATCTTAAAAGAAAAAAGAGAAAATTCAAAAGAGAAGAGAAGGAGAAATCATTGAGTCCACAAGGTTTGAGGTTAGTCTTTAAATCTCTTTCCCAAAATTGCTCATTTTCACAAAATATTAGATTAAATTTAAAACAAAAGTGGTAGACCCTAAAACTTAGATTTATACCATTAGGATCATTAGAAAATTAGGATTTGGGTTCTTAATTAGTTAGTGAATTTCCAAGTGGTTTTTCAAAAAGATATTACACATTAAAAATAGATAAAAACTCCAAAAGTTAAACTTGGATGAAAAGTAGTCTTAGAAGTGGACGAAAAAATAGGAAATCATCCAAATGAATGAAGAAAGTAACATTAGAATTTAGGATTGAAGTAGAATTCAAAAGTGAAAAAGAAAAGTCAATTTCAAAAGTAAAAGTAAAAGAAATTGATGGATGAAGTTTGATGAATGAGTTGACAATCAAACTTCATCCATGAATAAATTTTGCTAGAAAAGTCAAGAGTATAAGTGTCCAACCTTTTTGGAAAGGCAATTTTAGAAAAAAATTCTTTCAAATTACTTAGACTCAAAAATAGCAAGTAGGAATAAAAGTTAAAAGACATAGTTAAAACAATAGGGAATTATGAGGAATAGCTTGAAGGAATTCGAGGAACATGTTAGGTTCAAAATCTCATAGAGCATAATTTCAGGATTTCAAAACTATCTTAACCTTAGAAAATAGATTAGTATTGAAGAAGTTAGAGTAGGATGAAGAATTGATCAAAGTTAACTCCTAAAGGACTGAGGCACATTTTGGGCAGAAATTGTCAAAAACTGCCACTTTTTAGGGCAGCAAGAAAAAAATGGAAAAAAAGTTTTTTTTCAAAATTCAACCGTACAGATTTTTACTAGACTTCTTTGGGAACATGTGGAAAAAAATTTAGAAACTTTGACCGCACGGATTGAAAGATTATTAAGTTTGAAGTTAGGTGAAAAGGTTTTTTTCCAACCTTGCCCGACATGGCCTGCAAACTTTAACTCCTTCTAGAATGAAATTCTTACACTAAACATGGTTATTTTTTTTGACATTTGCATCTTGGATCATGTAAGCTACACACCTGCCAAATTTCAAATTCATAGGAAGAGTTTTGTGCATGTTGCCTAAGCTGCCCACAAAGTTTAAGGCAACATAACTTTTGATCCGAGCACCTAATCAGAACAAAAAATAGATATTTGGGAAGGGGATACAAAATTACATGTTATGTTCAAATTTCATGAACATCCAACTAAAAATAACTTCATAGGAGCCTACCCAAGATTTCTTGCGTACATTGAACGGACACTTGGTCCTTTAGGGGTTAAGGAGGATTTGGATGAAAGCCAACTATAGTTGACCAAATCAAATGAAAGTCAGAAATAAGGTAGAAGATGAAAAGTAGAAAATAACACAAAAATTAAAAGTGAATTTCAACTAGTGTGCCTTGTGCTGTTGCCACAATCAAAATAAAAGTAAAAGTATTTTTCTAATTTTTTTATTCATAAAAACTTCGAAATTCCATAACTTTTACACTGTAAGTCCAAACATTGTAAAACAAAGCCCGTGCACCCCTCTTTGCCAAGGGCTTTCCAAGAGTACCAAGAACTTGACTACGGAACACACGGTTTGGAAGATCTCAACATAACAAACAAAACAAAACAAAACAAACAACCTATCTTCAGGTATAGATAGTTAAAACGTTAGGAATTGATGGACGAAGTTTTAGGAGGTAGTTTTAGTGTCAAACTTCATCCACAGATATCTTTTAGAGAATTAGGTCAAATTTAGATTTCTTTATCATTTTGGAGAGATAAAAGTAAGACCTAAAATTTAGGCTACTTAACTTTTCACTTGACTAATCCCATTAGACCTTAGTTTTGTTTGTCATAGCCAAAATCAGCTCGAATTACTAATTTGTTGAATTGATTAATATTTGCCACCAGGAAAGTATAAGTAGGAATCAACAACAAAAGATCCATTACTTGGAAGGCATAATTGGATTACACGTTGAAGACATCTATAGGACATTTCATACGACAAAACCAATCAAAAACTCGAGTGTGTTCACCTTATTCCAAGGGTGCACTACAAGAGGTAGGGGTGTTTTAAGTGAGTTTTTAAGTATAGTCCTAGACATAAGATTATAAGTAATGACCTTTTAGGAGATTTTTAGTAAAAAATTACTAGAAATATTGTGTTTTTAGTAAAATTTTACTGATAATCTCCTAAAAGGTCATTACTTATAATCTTATGTCTAGGACTATACTTAAAAAACTCACTTAAAACACCCCTTCCTCTTGTAGTGGTGGGAATAAAGTGCCCACACTCTTCATTTGAACTGAAAGCTTTGGGAAGTACATTTAGTTTGCTAACATAGTTTCTACTACTTGTTTATGTCACTTCTAATCCCCCAAAATTCTAATATACAAATTTCTCAAACATTGTGGAGAGGGATAGCACATTAAAAATAGGAAATATACATTTCTCTTGTTCTATTCTCACAACTCCTATGAAATTTTACACTCAAAATTTGTATACACACAAACAAAACAATCTTTTAAAACATCCATATGGTTCGATTTTGAAAAAAAAACCAATTTGCTCCACGAGGGATAATAATTAGCCCATATTCTTTTTTCATAGGCAAAACACATTTGGAAAGACCTAGGCACTTAGGGATTGAAGTAAGCATATCCCTGAGATGGCCAATCTATGCTTGCATCCCCTATCTACAATTAGACTAGAGTTGTGGGTTGAAATTTTGGACAACTATAGATAGGGAACACAATTGGGTGATGGGCCATAATGAATATGCCTACAATCCTTACTCTAAACACTACAAGAGAAAGGTGTGTTTTAGGTATAGTCCTAGACATATAGTCCTATAAGTAACAATCTTAAGGGGATGTTTTCAGTAAAACTTTAATAGAAATACATGTGTATTTAGTAAATTTTTACTAAAAACACCCCTTTAAGGTCATTACTTTTAGGACTATATGTTTAAGACTATACTTAAAACACACCTTTCTCTTGTAGTGAAATGGCTTGTGCATCCCCAAATGACTAAAGAATAACTACTTGGATCATAGGTGTCACCTTTCTAGGGATAAGCTTGAAAGGACATGCCTATGACCACTTTTTCAAACTTCAAATTTCTTTTCTCCATCTATTCCCATTTTACTAATGTATATGAATGAATCTTTTTTATTTTTGTTTTCAGAGACATAATCACATGTCTTATTTAAGTCATAAAAAATTTAGATTTTTTTGTGAAAATTTCAAATTTGTGTGAATTCTTGAATTTAAAAAAAAATATCAAATACAAAATATGCTCAAAAACTCTAAAAACTTCTCCATAATTGTTTATTATAGTGTACAAAATCATGGTGAAAATAAGTTTATTGTGACATTTTAAAATTAGAAAATCAATACTCTTGGGTATTAAGTCTACAATTCAAATTGCAATAAAATATTCAATTTTAGGAATTTTTCAAAATTTCAAATTGGACTAGAAACTAGACTTGAGTAAGCTTCATACTATTAGTTTGACTAAAATTAAAAAAAGATCATTTTTATGAATAAAATTCAGATTAAGAGGAAGGAACTATATGGGCTAGTTTACACCAAAGGCCAAACAAGGACCAAAAGCTCTCCATGGTACCCCACTTTATTAAATGTGACCATGCAAAGTGAGATCCTAAGATAGAAAAGTATAATTGCACTTTGCATGGTCTTGGTATAACCCCAAGAGAAACCATAGTTGGGCCATATCTATTTAATATTAGATCAAAATTGTCAACTGCAATATCACTTAAATAGATGTAGATCGGGATGTAGATTAGCTTTTGTAATCTAATTTGAAAAACTAAGCTATAGTATTTAATTTGTTCTAGAGAGATAGTTCAATAGGGATGCTTTTGTAAATATCCTAATAGATCATTGCAACCAAAAGGTATTAAAAGAAAGTGTTCCTTCAATTTGGATCATGTGTTTTCCTCACGCAGTAACTAGTTGCAAAATTTTCCACTCCCCTCTTAAAGGCTACAAGGGTGTAGATTTCTCCTAATAAGTCTCTTTACTTTTAATCTTTATATTTTTTCATCTTTTATCTTTTTCCAAATTGGAACACACTACCAAACCAACTCAACAGCTACACTTCAACTTCCAATTCGGTGTTGTACAACTTACAATTGGCCTTTATCTTCCTCCACAAGGTCAATAGAACCATCAACCACCAACTTGATACTCTTATCTTTTGCTTTGCAACTTAGCTTTATGTACATAATTGTGACAACTACAAAATTGACACTTCTTACTCACCAACTTGTGTTTACTTTTCTTGACTTCAATAGCATCCATCATTCAAAGATAATTTCCTCTCCAAAGTTTGAACAAATCCTAACATTTCTAAACATCCAATTAGGCATAATTATAACACTCAAACATTTACTCTCAAATTAAACAACTAGGAACCACTATGAAGACAACATTTAGGCTTTACATTTATTCCCAATTGGGCTACTATAACTATTTGGCACATTCCACTCCCCATTTGGATTAAAGAATCAACATCACAACACTTGCAATAAATTACCATTAAATATTTTCTCGATTTAAATACCTACTTTCCAACTTGGAGTTCACTTATTGGATATACACAACGACACCAAATTCCTACTCGGACTCAAAGCATATTATTAGCTTTGCCAAGCAACTTCCAATGACAGAACCAAATTGGTAATACCCATAGGAATCATTCTCAATAAATCACTCAATTACTCTTGAAACAATCATACTCAACCAAACATTTTTATTGCACTACACACATTTATTCACCTAAACAACACTTTAATCTTCATTAGGACATACAATGTTCAACAAGTATAGACAAACATCATAACAAACAACTTGGGCTCACAAATTACAAAATCTATTCTCCATAATACTCCACTTAACTCACGCTCTTGCACACAACCACCAAGACCAATTAGACACATAAAATTTTGTCATATTAACCAAATTGGTGAATAAATCACCATATACAATTTCAAAGTTTGCTTGGAACAAGATTTGCAACTCACGTTATCTCACCAATTGGGACATATATACCATCTCTTATTCCAACTACTACTCAACATCCATCACTAAACACCACACCCAACTTGTACTCAAAAACTTCCACTACCTCTCATCATCTCCATCACTATCTTTTTTATAGCCAAATTCTAGGCTAGGACAAGCACTTAGCTTTCAAAGTGGGTGACAACAAAATTGTAAACTATAACCTAATAGGAATCAAACGACGGTTATACAACTTCCACCAAAACAACAACAACAACAACAACAAGACATAACTACCCAATTGGAGCTAAATCTAGCTAGTCAACTAGCCTCCTAAACAAGCCAACAAAAATCCCATTTGGCATCTTAGTCACTTCACGTCCCTTAGTCAATCCTAATATAAAAGATTGTAACTACAACTACTTCCCAATCTATACCTTTAAGTTAGGTTGTTTGTTTTGTTTTGTTTGTTTATTACATTAAGAACTCTTAAACCGTATATATCCCCCGGCCTTATTCTTGGTACTGTTAGAAAGCCCTCAATGAGGAAGGGTGCAAGGGCTTTGTTTCATGGCGTTTGGACCTACAATGTGAAAGTTATTGAATTTATAAGTTTTTAAGAATGAAAAAAATTAGAAATTAGAAAATTATTTTTACTTTGGCAATTATTGTGGCAACAACAGAGGGCACACTAGTTGGTATAATAACACCAAAATTACCAATTTGGAACACAAAACTAACAATTAGCTTACCAACTAGTGATAAGAATACCACTAAAACAATTGCAAGAAAACCCAACTAGAAATTCTATCATAGACAAAATCTATGATTATAATTGATAGACTATTATGGTATCCTAGAAATCGATTAGGCCTACCTCAAAGAAGTGGTTAAGAAAAAAGCTCCTAGAACCCAACAAAACATTATCTACTTTTGCCATGTAGGATTTCTAGTAGACTTTTCACCCATGAAAAATGGCATGGGCATTGGCATTGGCCAAAAGTATAAACCCAACTTGGACCATGCTTATTTCCCCACCAACCATTGCTTTGATAATTCTAGAGGGCCGTAGGTTTGGCTGTGGTGTAAACGAATCCTAAGTTGTCAAAGTACACTACATGGTCCTCGATGGATTTACTATTTTCTTGTGTAGGAAAGAAATATCAGTAAGGAAGAATATCCAACACCATTCAGCGAAAGCACCCCGAAATTTTGGATGAATTTTATTTTTTTTAATTTTTTTTTATCCTGAAATCATCCGAAGAACACAAAGCGTGTTTCAGGGTTAAAGTCCGATTCTGAGTAGAATCGTCTTCCGGAACCAAGATTGAGCTCCACAAGAAAAGTACAGAAAGCTAAGCGCAAGCGCAAGCTGGTGGCTATGGCGGATCAAACCTGCCTCGGTGGTCGCACTGGGACCAGTAACTTTGTTGCCGCTTCAAGAATACCACAATTTCTAGACCTCAGAAAATCCAGATATTTTCGGATGTGGCGTGTGCTGCGAAATTGACGGCGAAGCTTGAGATTCTTCGATTCGGGACCCAAGCACGCAAGGGCACAGTCGGAAACTGGCAAATGGAACTAGCTATGGTGCCTTCTGCATTATATTTTGGTGAAGATTTGAGTATAGCCATGGTTTCCCTTCACAGGAGCTTGTTTAGAGTGTCAATTCGAGCTTTCGGATCGAAGCACGTAAGCTGAACTTCGGGAATTTTGAGAATTGGAACTTGGTGCCGTGTCTTTTGCATGAAATTTTAACAAAATTTTAGCAATCTTTGAGTATAGGTTAAGGTTGGATTCGGGATACTAGCTTGTTTTGAGTAGCGATTCGAGGCTTTCTTGGAATGGCTGGAGGGATGCATTTGTTAACCACTGCGGACGCGGGAATCTTACAGAGGGGATTATTGAGGACAGATGCTGGAGGTTGGATACAGTCGTTGCGAGAAAGTGATTATTTAGGTTGTGGAATGAGTAGTACTAGGGCAAGGATTGTAAGCAAATGTTGTAGTAATTATGGTACGAAATTTGGAATGCGCTCGATTAGGTCACCGCCTAAAACTGGCGGTGGCGTTTCATCGCCGGGCAAGACGAGGTTGGAGCGTAAAGTATTGCGATTTTCTGCCATGTTAGGAGATGCTCCATCGTGCATTTTCGTCGGACCAATCGAGACAGCTGAGATAGCGCGCTTAGAAGCTCTGTACCAGCAGGCACGGGACTCATATTATAGCGGGCACCCGTTAGTCGTGGACGACATGTTCGACAAGGTGGAGTTGCAGCTGCGGTGGCGTAGGTCGAAGCTGGTTCTTAAGTATCCCCGGTGCAGCTTGAGGCGGTTCACGGCGTACGCGGATGCGGAAGTGGATCCGTCGCAGATGCGAGCATTGAAAACCGTTTGGAGCCTCCTTTTCGCACTGGGATTGAGCCTTGCGGTAGGCCTTCCGATCCTGCAATTCCATTCTCACACCTTCATTATGTCGGATTCGAACTGGATGCTGTTCTCGGTAGTGAGTTTTCTTGTTGGCGTCCCGGTATCTCAAGCGGCAATGAAGCAGCTGCAAGCCCTTGGGAGAGGCGATCTGGTGGCGCTCAAAGGCAACTGCCCTAATTGCGGTGAGGAAGTGTACACGTTTGTGAAGCCGGATCTGTCTTTAAAGGTCAGGCATGAATCGGAATGTCATATATGCGGGCGGCAACTCGTTTTTCAAGCCACTCTGCACCCGTCTAAGTCTGGGCTAGGGCCGCCTTGGGCTCATGGTCGTGTATATTTGCAAACAAGAGCAAATCAGTTGGCTCCTGCGAGACGGGATTCGTAGCAGCTCTTGAGAAACTGTCCAAGTGACATGAAATTTGTTAGATCATTCGAAAGAGAGACTTCTTTGGAGGTAACTCTTCCGACAACTGTGTATCATAAATAGATTTTTAGTGACAATATTCTTCTAGATTGCCGCTTTCTGAGAATGTAAATTTGCTGAGTGTGAAAGAGCATGTCCAGACTCCAGAGCATAACCCTAACCATAAGGGGTGTTCATGAATGCAATTAATTTTTTGTCTCTCACCGCATCTCTCATAAACTCCAGGGTTGATGATTCTTCCCTTGTTTCGTCACATCTATTTTTATGCTTCGCGTTTTCCTTGAATTTAAGGTATGACAAATCTAACTCCAGCAACGTCCTCATTCCTGCACCCCCAAATTTTAAACAGTGAATACATATTGATTTTGGATTGTGCACCACTGAAACGTAAAATTTCGTGGTGGATTTAGGTCATTCGCCAATAAGACTTTGAAGAGTTTGAACCCTCAAATTTTCGACTATCCACCAATAAGCCTTGGAGGGCTCATGTTGAAGGGGACGGAATGGGTTACCACTCTCAACCAAGAAAATTTGAACACATTTATGTTGACTAGTGAATTTGAAATTACGTAGTATGTTCTCTGTAATTAGTACTGAGTATTTCAAGGTGCCCTGATTGTTATATCCATCCAAAAAGCTCTTGGTGACGAGCTGAAAGTGTGCTATATGCTCATTCTAATATGTAAAGCATGTATTTATTACACAATCTTGAACTACAACAATGTGTCATGCTATCTCTTCTGTTACGGTATATCACCTATTTTGGACAATGGCCCCAATTGAGCAATACAAGGTGACCTATTTTTGTGAATGAGGGGAATACAATGTGATTTAACAACTTTGTTGTTGTCTGACGAATATCACATTGACACCTTTTGTGTGACAAATATTCTGTAATACATTGACACCTTTTAATAACAAATTTTAATTTTGCACTTCTCAAAAAGAGATTCGCCTAAATATTAGAATAGATTGGACTGTAATCTATACTTCCTTAATTTTTATCAATTCCAAACTTGATGAAAAATTAGCAAAAAATAGTGCAATGTTCATTATTTCTATTCTGTGACCCCAAAAAATTATCCCCCCACCATCACCAATTAGACATATGCTAAAACGCTCAACATTATCTGAAGTAGGTGATATACCTCATTCAGTGTGCAAAATTTAAGGGCTCCTTTGCCTGATTGCTTTTACGCCTACTCTTAAATGACCGTGCCAGCGATAAAATTCTTCAGTCCCTCAGCTGCGAGATTTTTATATTGTTCATCAAGGCTACTGCGCAACTGAGCGGCTTCTCACAGATGAAAGTACGCCAGTGTTACAAAGCACTCTGACTAACTCAGCCAAAGTCCAAAAATCTCAAACAACAAATTCTGGAATCAATACTTGCACGGACGAGTGCCGCTTCATTCGTGCAGTGCACACTCAATTAACAAATAACTGATTCTGGCAATCTCAAGAAACCTCCATATTTCATTGGCTCGATCAATACAAATGCATGAATTTCATGCTTTACATGGCTGACTATTGAAATCAAAGCGGCAGGACCCGAGCTAAGCAATGAATTCCAATTCAATTCTACGCTGATCTACAGTTCACCTATTAAATTGCAGCCAGACGGAATGAGCTGCCGTTACCAGCACTCAAGGGTGACCGGGGTAAGAGCCCTTCAGCAGCTTGGCCGTCGCGGCGTCCACGCCGAAAGACTTCTCGATCACGGAGATCGTGATGTTCGGCGTGAAAATCTGGTTCGCGGTCAACAAAAGACCAGGATTCTGAGACGTCAGCGAGTTGAACGTGATGGCGCTCTCCTTGCCCACGTTCAGCTGGAAGTGCAGCAGACCGCGCGGAAACAAGATCAAGTCGCCCTTCTCCAGAGTGGACGCATACAGCACGTTGTCGTCGCTGACGAAGCCGGTGTAGATGCTGCCCTTCAACACGAACAGCGTCTCGCTGGCGCGCGGGTGCGTATGCAGCGGCACCACGCCTCCCACGTCGAAGTCCAGGCGTGCGTGCGTGATGCCCTGCGTGTTGATTCCCGGGAACTCCACGGGCGTGGCCACCGCGGCGATGGCCCCGGTGGGCGCCAGCTTGACGTCGCTGCTTGGCGCTCGGAAGCCCTTGTAGAGGAAGTCTTTGGCAGAGACGGTGCTTCTGGGTCTGCATGCGAAGCCGTTGACGAGAGGTGCAGTGGTCGATAGATCCGCCACGCAGAAGTCTTGCAGCGGGTCGGGGTCGGCGGCCATGACAGTGCCCACGACCAGCATTGATATTGCACAGCCAATGACGAGAATCATGGCGCTTCCTCTTCTCGAGCTAGCCATGACTGCAATCAACGTACCCAGCTTATCAGCTGATGAAGATAGACTAGCAAGCGAATTGATGAACCCTTGCAATGTATGTCGAGCGCGAGCTCAAGTACTGCAATTGTAGCTCACCAGCGAGAGAGATGAACAGAAGCAAGTTTACATGTAAATCCGTTCAGCTGTTCAGGAACCAAGGTTGGCTGTGAAGATTGATGTTTGAATACCCCGTTGCTGAGGTATATGTACTACTGGCAAGGCGGGCGAACGAGAGGTACCACGCATGTTCTCTCTGTCTCCATGTCTACTTGGGAGTCCACGTACTTGACCTTCGCGGACATTGTTTGGCATGTTTCGAGGAAAGCATGTGAGTTGCCTTAACTTCAGTTGGGCAATTGACTTCGCAGCTTTGATCTACGTGCAGAAAGCATTCACAAGAATGAGTTCGGGAAGACGATACTGTCGGCTAAGGCAATTCGGCCACAGGGCAACGTAATTTAGCTACTGTACCTAAGAGGTGCTTGGACAGAACTTGAATAAAGTAATGGACTAAAAAGTGGGGCACTCCCAGCTCGAGGAAAAGATATTTGGCACTGAGAAGCAATGCCACCAATTATACGCATTGAGCACGCGGGGCCGGGTTGGGAATTTGAAGTTAAATAATCTCCAGAGCGATGTATGCTGGGAGTTCCTTTCAGGAGTGGGAGAGGGACATGTTCAGTCAAAGCATGTCGCACTAGCCGTATGGCTCTTGGGTCACGGCAGCTGCTTCATTGCAACAACTCCGGGTCAGTCAGTCCGAATCAGCATTCGGGAAACTTTTTGAGTTTTACCGGCTAATTTCCTTCAATTCACAAATTCACAAATTGAACCGGTTTTTCAAGTTTGGGGTCCAGTTTGTTTTTCCAATTCCACTGACTAACTTCGAACTAGCTGCTGGGTTTTCCCAAGCATCGGTCCGAATTGAATAGAATATCTCAATAGTATTGAAACAGAGCCCTTCCTAACATCACAATTAACTTCTCAATGAAACCCTTTTTGATGCTGAGTTGCCGACTGTGAAAGGGCGGGCTCTGTTCTAGTATTATTATGTGTGAATTTGTGATAGTACCCACAATTATGTAAGTTTGTAGTGTTTTAGATATAGTGACTGATTTAATTGTAAACTACACTATTTCCATTCCAAATAGTGTGATCATCATTGTGTAACTTTTCTTGGCATTCTTCCAAAATTCGTCCACTTTCATTTGATTTTCATCAAATGATTACACTAATTTGACCACATTCATCCAAATTTTGTAAAGATTTATTCAATTAGTGTGAGGTAATCACACACTATTTAGAATTTTGTTGTGATTGAATGATTCAAATGCATAGGTAATTTTTCTTGTAAAAACTAGCACATTGTCAATTTGTCATATAAAATGTTGGAGATACTTAATATATTTGCACACTCATGAAGAGACTCATGATGGGTCAAAACTCAAAATCTTAGGTAACAAATTGCATGATGGGACAAACAAGGAACTCATGATTGGGATGTTGAAGTTTTGACTCATTGTTGGAGATGCTTTCAATGTTAGACTATGCAAAGTCAATTTCATTACATATTTTGAATATTTATAATTTGGAATTTTTTTACAAAAAATGACATAATTCTTGAATATTGTTTGACTATTCATAGGCCACATTTTGGCTCCTATGAACTTACATGTTTACCACACATAAATACTAAAGTATGTTCATTATAAACTTTGCCTGAGTATGAACACCTCAAATGACAGTATGAGTGCAGAAAGAAGATTTGGTAAAGTGACAATAAAGGAAGTCATTAGAAGAAGTTAGGGAATAAATGTGATTATGTGAATCCACCATTGGAATCAATTCATTGAATTTTTTACAACATGTGTAAGTGCTTGATTTTTGGGTCTGTGGATGTGACCCTATAGTCAATAATAAAAGCTCTATTGAGATGACTTCAGAAGTGGATATTTCTCCAATTCAAAATTGAAGTATTCTCCTTTCACTTCAAGGCACCAATTCTCTTTAAAATTAACCAGACCAAAATATGCCAATATAAACCCTTGAGAATTGGCACTTGTTATACAATGGCCTAATTTCTTGTTGAATTTAGTTGGAAGTCAAAAGAGTATGCTTGATTCCCTTCTATTGCATTTGGGGAATACCATACAAATAACTAGAATCACATGTATTTAAAAGCATTCTCATTAATAGAGGCAATATAGTAAGGCCCAAATCTATTGGAGTCAATTTTAGAGAGGGGTCCAAAGTAGGTGCATGCCCTTTAACCCCTAACTGCTCTGACGTCTATTTTCTCGACAATGAATACTAGATTGGAACTCCAGTTTCATCCTCCTAACTACTTGGACAAAAGTTATTCTAATTTGTGGAGATATGTTATCAAGTTGTTGTCCTATCTAAGGGTTGGATTTGGTGTCACTAGAGTACATATTTTCTATAAATTACCAGTGTGCAAGTATGTCAAGTGGTTAAATTGCATTGACTTTAGTTCAAAATGGAATTTGCCAAAATGAGCTCATAGCTTTGAAGAACACAAAAATTTCAAAAAATCACCATGTGAAGAGAACCTCATTTCAAATCCATTCCAACAAATTTTACTCAAAAAGTGATAATATTTTGCTTGTAATCAAATTTTGAAGGAATTCTGGAATTTCTCTTTCAAAATTTATAGAAAAATATTGGTGATTGCATCAATGAACCTAACCATATGGATGGAATCTACAAATCAAAATCTACAAATTTTATTTGTATATCAATTCCAAAATATGCTTCCAAATAGCACTTTATAATGATTTTTTTGAAATCGTCAATTCTGGAGATGAATCTGGACGTTTAGGGGTTAATTGAAGGTAGTTTTTCCCTCCACCCTAAGACCCTAATCCAGTCAGTTTATTTATTTTTTACTGAATGTATGAGTTACAAGGAGTGACGATTCTACATTCCTGTCGTCAACGAACTCTGCGTTGCGAGGAAGCTGCTGACAAACAATCTCTCCATTAACTTATATCTTGTGTTGAGATGACTTGCTGCTCGCTCTCACTACCACGAACGAACGAAAGTCGCCTCCACCTGCGTAACTCATCTCCAAAACCTCGTCCCGGAGTCCTTTCCACTTGAAAAATAGTTCACTCTCAACTCTATCTACGTGCATTGAATATCTACTCGCCCGCCGCAAAAGATTTCCTTGCCATGTCCGGCCGACCTTGTGTGAATTAAGTCACCAACTCCAATGGAACCCATGAATCAGCTTTTTTCGAACGAATGAGTATCCAGTGCTTGTTCTTTCGGTGCAGCTGAACGGACGTCGGGATCACCACTTCCCAAAACCACCTTGACTGGAAGGCTCCAATACTCGTGGATCTGGTCACATTCTCCCTGCAGAAGTCATGATGAATCAGATCGAACATGCCTGGTGTTTCGCAGTTCTCGCGGGCCCCAGAGAGTGTACATGTATAAATGCCTCACCAGTAAGCAGTTTAACTTCACACTCACACATCCATCTAGCTTCACAGCCACAACCGGTTTCCAGCCGAGCCTAGATTTGAAGTCCTGTGAACTAGTCTTCTGCAATTCACTTTCTGTCTTCATCGCTTGAGATCTGGGAAGGCTGATTGCAGCCATGGCCCGCTCGAGAAGAGGAAGCGCCATGATTCTCGTCATTGGCTGCTGTGCGATAATGCTGGCCGTGGGCACTGTCATGGCCGCAGACCCCGACCCGCTGCAAGACTTCTGCGTGGCGGATCTATCGACCAATGCGCCTCTCGTCAACGGCTTCGCATGCAGACCCAGAAGCACCGTCTCCGCCAAAGACTTCGTCTACAAGGGCTTCCGAGCGCCAAGCAGCGACGTCAAGCTGGCGCCCACCGGGGCCATCGCCGCCGTGGCCACGCCCGTGGAGTTCCCGGGAATCAACACCCAGGGCATCACGCACGCACGCCTGGACTTCGACGTGGGAGGCGTGGTGCCGCTGCATACGCACCCGCGCGCCAGCGAGACGCTGTTCGTGTTGAAGGGTAGCATCTACACGGGCTTCGTCAGCGACGACAACGTGCTGTATGCGTCCACTCTGGAGAAGGGCGACTTGATCTTGTTTCCGCGCGGTCTGCTGCACTTCCAGCTGAACGTGGGCAAGGAGAGCGCCATCACGTTCAACTCGCTGACGTCTCAGAATCCTGGTCTTTTGTTGACCGCGAACCAGATTTTCACGCCGAACATCACGATCTCCGTGATCGAGAAGTCATTCGGCGTGGACGCCGCGACGGCCAAGCTGCTGAAGGGCTCTTACCCCGGTCACCCTTGAGTGCTGGTAACGGCAGATCATTCCGTCTGGCTGCAATTCAATAGCTGAACTGTAGATCAGCGTAGCCAGAATTGAACTCGAATTCATTGCTTAGCTCGGGTCCTGCCGCTTTGATTTCAATAGTCAGCCATGTAAAGCATGAAATTCATGCATTTGTATTTATCGAGCCAATGAGATATGGAGGTTTCTTGAGGTTGCGGGAATGAATTATCGGTTTATTGAGTGCGCACTGCACGAATGAAGCGGCACTCGTCCTTTCAAGTAACCGATTCCAAAAATTTTTGTTTGAGATTTTTGGACTGTTGCTGAGTTATTCAGAATGCTTGGTAACACTGGCGTGCTTTTACTTGTGGGAAGCCGCTAGGTTGCGCAGAAACCTTGATGAACAATTTAAAAATCTCGCAGCTGAGGAATTGAAGAATTTCATCGCTGGCAGGGTCACTTGTGAGTAGGTCCAGTAGCTATCAGGCAAATGAGTCTACAAAGTTTTCACACTGAACAACAGAAGAGATAGCATGACACATCGTTGCAGTCCAAGATTGTAATTTATACATGCTTTACATATTATAATACATTTATCACAGTTTCAGCTCCCCACCCAAAGCTTCTTGGATGGATATATTCATCAGGCCACCTTGAAATACTGTTTACATAGAACATACTACGTAACATCGAATTGACTAGTGTACAGAAAAGTCATTAGGGAAAAGTCATTAGGGGACATTTGAGGGCTCCAAGAGCCCGTTTCAGGGCTGTTCCCTGCATTGTTCCTTGTGCTGCCAGAATTTGGGAATTTGCTGAATTTCCGAGTTTTTGAATTTTTTTTTTAAAAAAAATTTCCCCCAAAATTTCTACAAAGTAATGATAAACTTAAAACAGAATTAAAAAAAAAAAAATTTAAAAGAAATAATTTTAAAAATTAAAAAATATATTATTTGTTGTTGTGGCAACGACTGTGCCATGTCTAACTGCTTTTGTGGTGAGTTCCCATAGCTTGGGAACTCAAGATAACTCGTGGGCTGTTGGAGACCTCAAATTTCATCTAATGGTCCAAATTTCCTTGGTTGAGAGTCACATTTCATTCCGTCCCCTTCAACATAATCCCTCCAAAGCTTAAGGTAAGAGCACCCAATGGTGTCCCTATATCCAATGGCATCCCTTTCTAGGCTAGGAATTCATTCTAGAACATAGATGTAACTAGACTGTAGACATCTTCTCATTTTAGGTCAAAAAAATAAGCTCTCTACTATCTACTTACATTTATAGCTTGAAATGATTATGCTCTATAGAGTTTGACACCATTGGGTGCTCTTACCTTATTAGCGGATAAACAAAAATGTGAAGGTTCAATGTCTTATTTGTGCCAAACTACCAATGAATTAAGAATACTTGGATTTGTAGGGCATAACAACTTCTGAAGATGACCTACTCTATTGGATAAATACAAAAAATGAAGAGTTTCTCAAGTCCAATGAATCTAAAAGTTGACATTTTGTCAAAGCTTAAGCTCATATTTGATGATTTCCTTGTCAAAATGATTAACCTTGTTTGCAGTATTCCACTTAATATGGTCAATTTCATTAAAATTGTGGTATTTCATGTGCCATTTTTCAAATCATTCACTCTAAATTGTAAAGGGTCATCGAGGATGGGTATAGATTTCAGAAATTTAGGATACCTATAGATTTTGGAAATCTAGAACTAATATAGATTTCAAATTTTGCAGCCTAAACCATCTATAAAGTCTTTAGATTTTAAACCTCTAGGAAAGGTCTAGATTCCTAACATTTAGGATAGGTCTAGTTTTCACACCATGCAGGCAAAACCATAAAAGTGCCAAAGATGCGAAATGGCTTGCCATTTCAATGGAATAGTGCCATTTTAATGAAATTGACCATACTTCTGTTACTTCAAATTTATAAAGAAAAGACTCCCACATCTGACATGAATGGGTGTAGGTGGTGGAATGCATCCATTTCCATGAGCTTACGAACAGGGGGAAGTTGTTCTCATCAGGTCACAACTCACAACATATTGAGTTTTTCACAAGTCATGCCACAATTCTCCCATTCAGTTGATCATTCAAGGACATTCGATTCAGCGGCTACATCACAAATTACCTCCTCATTGTTTAGACATTGTTTCAATGTTAAGAAAATTGTCCAACTGAATTAGTGTTGTTTTCATGTAGTCTTGTTATTCTATTAACATCGTTTCAATAAGTTATTGCCACAATAAAGATTTTGAAGATTTTGAACTAAGTAATTGTTTCAAACTAGATTAAAATGACATTACATAAATATTGAAAAAGTAATTGTTATCAATGAATATTAAGTTAATGTTGGTGCATTATTGTTGCGATGTACATTGTGCCAACAAAACCTCAACTTCTCTTTAATCAACATTGAATCAATATGAAGATGATTGTTGATCATTGTTGCAATGCATTTTTTTTAATGCATAATAACATAATTTCAATTTCTACTTCTACTTCTATCATTTTTGATTCAACTACAATTTCCACTTGTTTTAGTTGTTTACCAAAACAATGGACACTTTGTCCAAAGTGTGACACAAAATGCACTACTCTCAATAATTTTTGTAGCTTGATGCTTCTACAATACTATATACTCAGGTCGTTTGCTGTCAAAAGAAAAGGAAATAGTGACACAGAAATAAATATCATTTGCCCTAGTATGCTACAACGGCTATTCTTCATGTGGCCCATTAAACCTGCCACATTAGCAAAATTTGTTGCTCCACACCGGGAACAACGCAAAATTGTCCTTTCCACTACCTCAGAACTCTTGATTGCTATCTCCCAATTGTCAAAATCGCGGCATCTTCATAAAATATTAAAATCTACAAAAAATTGGCACCAATTGGTGCCACTTGGTTGTACCACATGAGTCACAAGCCCTAGAAGCAAAGTGAAGGATGCCTTCGGACTGTATTGTAGTTTGACTTCAAAATCAGGCAATTCAAAATGTTCAAACACTGATTGCAGGAATCTTACTCGGCAGCATATCTGCAACTGCACACGATTTCGCAGCTACACTCAATCAGAACTGTATAGTTGGGGTAGCCCCCATCATAGTGTCACTTAGCACCACGTTTGTCAAGTTACTGCTGCTACTCCCGGGGGGCAACTCAGTTGTAATCAGCAAGGCTGTGCGGCATAATAAGTCAATTTAGACTTGCTTATTCATTTATAATAACTTATAGTAAGTTCTTCGGATAAGATCAAATTTTCTAATTATAAACAAAATCTTATTGCAAAAAAATTAAAGGATGTGTGAATGTTAGTGAAGTTTATAATTATGTCCTTATTATAGATTTATTTTTATTATGTTTATAATAAAATTTATAATAATGCCTAAAATTCAAGGACCTTCTTGTCCTCAGTTCCTCACACCCTTGCATAATAAAATGCCTTATTTTTCACTTATTATGTGTTTTATCTAATTAAACATAAATATTTTTTATATCCCAAATACATTCTGAGAGCTCCCAATGTCCTCTTTCCAATGAGATATGTATCATCACAATCATAAATGATTAAGTCATAGTATTTTGTAAAATAAGTCATAATAAATCTCTTTATAATAAATGAGAGTTGCCCCCCCGGGCTGCTACTGTGGTGTGCACCTACTCCTCTAACTCCTCCTCAAGCTAGTTAAGCGCCACTTCCAACTGCTGCAACTTGTCTACTCAAAGCACTTGCTGGAGCTCAAGAAAGACTGCGCAAAGAACAAAGAGAGAGCGCTAGTGCTGAACACATAGTCCCTGAATGATTATGGCATTGATTTTTAATTTCATTAAATTGGTGAAGTTCTGTAAAATTGTGCAAAAACTAAATCTAAGGTAAGAGCACCCAATGGGCGTCCCTGTATCCAATTGCATCAGATTCTACGTCAGGAATTCATTCTAGAACACAAATGTAGCTGGACTATAGACCTCTTATCATTTTAGGTCAAAAAAATAAGCTATGTATTGAATACATACATTTACAACCCGAAATGATTATGCTTTGTAGAATCTAACACAATTGGGTATAGGGACGCCATTGGGTACTCTTACCTTAGATTTGTCCTATTTATCCAACAAACAACCGCTTGTGCATTTTGTCGTGGCAATTGAAAACTACCAATTCATTGCCAATTGGATTGAATATGAGCCATATTTGGATTTACTTTGACCACTTGCACATATATGTAGGCTCCTCATTTTTCACAGTTCAAAAGAAAAGTCCAACCAGAAACACATAGAATCATCAATACTCGGCATTCTTGAGTAGTAATGATGGGCTTGCACCCTTTCCACTCTACCATTGATAAGCACTAGAATAGTGTCCAAATTATCCTTGTTGCCACCATTGATATTAGGATTTTTCCTAGAAAAGTATTCCATATTCCACTACTAATTTTTCCAAGCTATACAAACTTTGTGACTGAGCTCTTAGCATGCAACATGATAACAGATGTTGAAGTTAGAAGAAAATGTCTTTTCTTGAAACCGACCTAATATAGCTAATAAAGTTTGATTCCTCTTAGAATGTAATTTGAGGACTAAAATTTGTATTTTTGGACAATTGTATCCCATATTTTATTAGTTATATATAGTATTAAACTTGCCAATTACTGTACAAACAGAATCCAAATCCTTCTGCATGTATAGAGAGAGACTTGCATGTTTTGAAATTTGGTGTGATCATTAAATGTCATGTTAAGATTCACCTTCAAAAAACAGAATGCAGAAAGATTTCTTCCTACAAATTTTATTGCAATCTAAAGGCAATGTTCAAAGCTAAAATCTAGTGAAAATTCCTTACAACCCTTCATTGTACGATATGATGATACAAAATTTTGTTTCCATAGCAATTGAATTGGTAGTTGCATTGGGTGGTTAGTATCCGGTTAATGGCAACAATTGTTGTGTGGTTTTGGATGTGTACAATAAATGACAAGTTTACTCTACATGCCAAATTTCAAAAGTTGATGAGCTTTTTGTAAAAGATTCTCCAAAGGTTCTTGACTACTTGAGCTGCCCCAAAAGTGTAGGGCAACATATCTTTTGATCTAGGCACCCAATTGGAAAATAAATTAGTTTTTCACCAAAGAGGTACATTTTTACACATTGTGACCAAATTTCATGAACAACCAACCAAAAATGACTTCATAGGAACCTACCCAAGATTTCTAACATACATTGAATAGACACTTGTTCTTTTAGGGATTAAAAGAGAATTGTTGTCTTGAAGTGAAAGGTGAGTTCTTGAGTCTAGAACTCATGAAATATCCACTTCCAAAGTTCATCTTAGTAGATCTTCAATTATTGACAATGTGTGACATACACATAAATCAAGCACATACACATGTTGCAAAAAAATCAATGAGCAATGGTAGATTCACATAATGACATTTATTCCTTGACTTCTTTCAATGACTTCCTTTATTTTCACTTTACCAAATCTTCCTTCCTCATTCCTACCGTCATTTGAGGTGTTGATATTTAGGCAAAGATGGTAATGAATGCTCATACTTTAGTGATTCTATGTTGTGAACATGTAAGGTCAAAGGAGCCAACATGTTGCATATAAATGGTCAAACAATACTCAATAATTATCTCATTTTTGTAAAGAAATTTGTAAATATGAATATCTACAACATTTAATGAAATTGACTTTGCACATTCAAACAATGAAAGCACCTCCAACAATGAATCAAAACTCCAACATCCAAATGGTGAATTCCTTGTTTGTCCCACTATGCAATTTGCGACCTAAACTTTTGAACCATTATGAGTCTCCACCTAAAGTGTGTAATAGTATCAAGTATCTCCATCAATCATTTTATTTGCCAATGTGGCAATTTTAAGGTTTTGACCACACGGTTTGAAATCTAAACCTGTCTAAGATATTAGAAATCTCTAAATGTCCTAGATGTCTAAAATCTAGATGAATCATAGAAAACCCTAAATCTATACTTGTCCTAGAAGTCCCTTTTATAGTTTATACTGCACGGTTTGAAAAATGGCTCATGTAATACTGCCATTTTAAGGAAATTGACCATAGAACCCTATCACAATCCGTATCAAAAAGGGATTCAATGAGAAGTTATTTGTTATGTCACTATTCGGTTTTAAACTTTTAATTAGTAAGGGATCCATTTTAGTATTATTGAGACTTTTTATACATATGTGGACAATGAACGGAGACTTGTAATGAAGCAGCTCTCGTGACACCAGAGCCCGCATAAGTTACCGGCTAGTGCGACATGCTTTGACTGAACATGCCACTCCCGCCCCGCCCCCCAAGAAGGAGCTCCCAGCATACTTACATGGCTCTGGAGATTATTTAACTTGAAATTCCCATCCCGGCCCCGCCTGCTCACTGCGTATAATTGGCGGCATAGCTTCTCACTGCCAAATATCTTTCCTCGCGCTGGGAGGGCCCCACTTTTAGTCCATTACTTTATTCAAGTTCTGTCAAGCACCTCTTAGGTACAGTGGCTAAATTGCGTTGCCTGGTGGCCGCATTGCCTTGCCGACAGAATCGTTTCACCGAACTCATTCTCGTGAATGTTTGGTATGCTTCGAGGAAAGCATGTGAGTTGCCTTCCCTCGGGCAGTTGAATCCGACGCTTTGCTGTGCGCGCAGAAAGCAAAGTCCGCGAAGGTCAAGTACGTGGACTCCCAAGTAGATATGGAGACTGAGAGAGAACCTGCGTGGTACCTCTCGCTCGCCCGCCTTGCCAGTAGTATATATACCTCAGCAACGGGGTATTCAAACATCAATCTTCACAGCCAACCTTGGTCCCTGAACAGCTGAACTTGCTTCTGTTCATCTCTGTCACTGGTGAGCTACAATTGCAGTACTTGAGCTGGGTAGCTGCTGATATCCATTGCAAGTTCTTATCACTTCGCTTGCTAGTCTAGCTAGCATCATCAGTTCATAAGCTGGGAAGATTGATTGCAGCCATGGCCGGTTCGAGAAGAGGAAGTGCCGTGTTTTTCGTCATTGGCTGCTGTGCGATAATGCTGGCCGTGGGCACTGTCATGGCCGCCGACCCCGACCCGCTGCAAGACTTCTGCGTGGCGGATCTATCGACCAATGCGCCTCTCGTCAACGGCTACGCCTGCAGACCCAGAAGCACCGTCTCCGCCAAAGACTTCGTCTACAAGGGCTTCCGAGCACCAAGCAGCGACGTCAAGCTGGCGCCCACCGGGGCCATCGCCGCCGTGGCCACGCCCGTGGAGTTCCCGGGAATCAACACCCAGGGCATCACGCACGCACGCCTGGACTTCGACGTGGGAGGCGTGGTGCCGCTGCACACGCACCCGCGCGCCAGCGAGACGCTGTTCGTGTTGAAGGGCAGCATCTACACGGGCTTCGTCAGCGACGACAACGTGCTTTACGCGTCCACTCTGGAGAAGGGCGACTTGATCTTGTTTCCTCGCGGTCTGCTGCACTTCCAGCTGAACGTGGGCAAGGAGAGCGCCATCACGTTCAACTCGCTGACGTCTCAGAATCCTGGTCTTTTGTTGACCGCGAACCAGATTTTCACGCCGAACATCACGATCTCCGTGATCGAGAAGTCTTTCGGCGTGGACGCCGCGACGGCCAAGCTGCTGAAGGGCTCTTACCCCGGTCACCCTTGAGTGCTGGTAAAGGCAGCTCATTCTGGCAGTAGAAGCTGAAGCTGGATAGCTGGATTTCAGCGTAGAATTTATTTCGAATTCATTGCTTAGCTAGGGTCCTCCCCATATGATTTGAGCATTCTTGTGTCTTCAGGGTATAATATAAGCGTTCCATTCTGTTGAAGCCAGTGTCCTTCACCGGTGGAGGCATGGTGCCTGAAATCGTTCCGCTGAACTCGGTGTGTTCTTTACACTTAAGGAATGCATTACTTGTTCAATCACGTGAGCTGATTAGCTCTGATGTCGGAGATTATTGTAATTTGGTAGAGGATAATTAATGAGGCCCGGGCGCTAATTTTTTTAGTGCATACGGAATGCTGTATCTATTTTTTATCAGAGTTGCGTGGTCGTGATATATGTTCCAAGTTTTCGAAATGCTTGCAGAAGGAACGATTCGATCTCTGTACGAATTACTTCTTCCTGAATTTGCACTGTGTTCGTCAATGTCGCCAAATTGGGACGATTCTGGGCGTAAAGATGGTGACAGTCAGCTGCACAGAGCTCTTCAATTTGGACTCCTATTGGTTTACGTTTCCCCCGGTATATTCTCGAAGTCGTGGAATTTCGCCGATTCTATTGATTTCACAAAATTGACTTTCAACAGATATTTCGTCAAAATAGCGGTATTCATACGCCATTTTTTCCATTCATTATCTGGGACTTGAATACATTTCAGACCGCACTGTGTAAAATCGAAAGTGCCAAGTTTGTGGAATACCGCTATTTTAACGAAATATCCATTTTCCATATATAGCTTTGATTACCGAATTAGGTGCTTTGATTGATCACTAATTAGCCGAGTGCCTGCCAGTTTAGGAGCTTTGGAATTGAATTACTTCAGATTAGTAGCCGCCGAATCGAATGTGCTTGAATGATCAACTGAATGGGAGAATCGTGACATGACTCGTGGAAAACTTAGTATATTATGACCTGATGAGAACTACTTCCCCCTGTTCGTAAGCTCATGGAAATGGATGCATTCCTCCACGTACACCCATTCATGTCAGATGCAGAGCCTTTTCTTTACAAGTCTGAAGTAAACTGAAGTGGAATACTGCGGACAAGGTCAATCAACAAATATGAGAATGAGCTATGATATTATCTCGACTTTCAGATCTATTGGATTTGAGAGACTTTTCATCTTCCGTATTTATCCGGCCGACTGGGTCGTCTTCAGAAGTTGTTATGCCCTACAAATCCAAATATTCTTAATTCATTGCCAGTTTGGCACCAATAAGACATTGAACCTTCACGTTTTCGTCTATCCACCAATAAGTCTTGGAGGGCTTATGTTGAAGAGCACGGAATGGGTTGTGACTCTCAACCAAGGAAATTTGGAAACATCTATGTTGACTGGTCAATTCGACTCTACGTAGTCTGTTCCATGTAATTAGTATTTCAAGGTGGCCTGATGAATATGTCCATCCAAGAAGCTTTGGGTGGGGAGCTGAAAGTGTGATTATTGCATTATAATATGTAAAGCACGTATTTATTACACAATCTTGAACTACAACGATAAGTCATGCTATCTCTTCTGTTCTTCAGAGTGAAAATTTTGTAGACTCATTTGCCTGATTGGTTTTATACCAACTCGTAAGTGAATCTGCCAGCGACAAAATCCCTTGGACCCTCAACTGCGAGTTTTTTTAAATGTTCATCAAGGCCACTGGGCAACCTAGCGGCTTCTCACAGATGAAAGTACGCCAGTGTTAACAAGCACTCTGACTAAATCAGCCACAGTCCAAAAATCTCAAACAACAAATTCTGGAATCAATACTTGCACGGAGGAGTGCCGCTTCATTCGTGCAGTGCACACTCAATAAACCAATAATTCATTCCCGCAACCTCAAGAAACCTCCATATTTCATTGGCTCGATCAATACAAATGCATGAATTTCATGCTTTACGTAGCTGACTATTGAAATCAAAGCGGCAGGACCCGAGCTAAGCAATGAATTCCAATTCAATTCTACGCTGATCTCCAGTTCAGCTATTAAATTGCAGCCAGACGGAATAAGCTGTCGTTACCAGCACTCAAGGGTGACCGGGATACGAGCCCTTCAGCAGCTTGGCCGTCGCGGCGTCCACGCCGAATGACTTCTCGATCACGGAGATCGTGATGTTCGGCGTGAAAATCTGGTTCGCGGTCAACAAAAGACCAGGATTCTGAGACGTCAGCGAGTTGAACGTGATGGCGCTCTCCTTGCCCACGTTCAGCTGGAAGTGCAGCAGACCGCGAGGAAACAAGATCAAGTCGCCCTTCTCCAGCGTGGACGCGTAAAGCACGTTGTCGTCGCTGACGAAGCCGGTGTAGATGCTGCCCTTCAACACGAACAGCGTCTCGCTGGCGCGCGGGTGCGTATGCAGCGGCACCACGCCTCCCACGTCGAAGTCCAGGCGTGCGTGCGTGATGCCCTGCGTGTTGATTCCCGGGAACTCCACGGGCGTGGCCACGGCGGCGATGGCCCCCGTGGGCGCCAGCTTGACGTCGCTGCTTGGCGCTCGGAAGCCCTTGTAGACGAAGTCTTTGGCGGAGACGGTGCTTCTGGGTCTGCAGGCGTAGCCGTTGACGAGAGGCGCATTGGTCGATAGATCCGCCACGCAGAAGTCTTGCAGCGGGTCGGGGTCTGCGGCCATCACAGTGCCCACGGCCAGCATTATCGCACAGCAGCCAATGACGAAAAACATGGCACTTCCTCTTCTCGAACCGGCCATAGCTGCAATCAATCTTCCCAGCTCATGAACTGATGATGCTAGCTAGACTAGCAAGCGAAGTGATAAGAACTTGCAATGGATATCAGCAGTTATCCAGCTCAAGTACTGCAATTGTAGCTCACCAGTGACAGAGATGAACAGAAGCAAGTTCAGCTATTCAGGAACCAAGGTTGGCTGTGAAGATTGATGTTTGAATACCCCGTTGCTGAGGTATATATACTACTGGCAAGGCGGGCGAACGAGAGGTACCACGCATGTTCTCTCTGTCTCCATGTCTACTTGGGAGTCCACGTACGAGAGCTTCGCGGACATTGTTTGGCATGTTTCGAGGAAAGCATGTGAGTTGCCTTAACTTCAGTCTGGCAATTGACTTCGCAGCTTTGATGTACGTGCAAAAAGCATTCACGAGAATGAGTTCGGGAAGACGATACTGTCGGCCAAGGCAATTTGGCCACTGGGCAACGTAATTTAGCTACTGTACCTAAGAGGTGATTGTCAGAACTTCAACAAAGTGATAGACTAAAAGTGGGGCATTCCTAGCTACAGTAGAGGAAAAGTTAGTTATTTGGCACTGAGGAGCAGTACTGCCAATTACAGGCATTGAGCATGCGGGGCCGGGTTGGGAATTTGAAGTTAAATAATCTCCAGAGCCATGTAAGTATGCTGGGAGCTCCTTCCTGGTCAAAGTTTTTCACATGAGCCGGTATGGCTCGGCCGGGGTGAACTGATCGCCTCACTCGTCCCCGAGGGAAAACGCTGAAATTTTTATTCGACACGCATGAAAAAATTTGCAAATTTGGAATTCATACTTGCAACCAGAGGCCCCAAATCAGCGAAGATAGATGTACAAGATAAATTTTCAAGCACAAAATTGGGGGCTTTTATTTTACCTGCACCCTTGGAATGACTTGGGAGGACGAGCGAGGGGGTCAGTTCACCCCGACCTATGGCTCCTGGTCACGTTACTCCCAGCTGCTTCATTGCAACACTCGGTTCATTGTTCCTATTTGTATAAAATATCTCAATAATACTTAAACCTAATGACATTACAAATAGCTTCTCAATGAAACTGTGGAGCTTCATGAAACCTTGCTTATGCCAATTGTGAAAGGCTGGGCTCTGTTCCAGTATGATGGGAATTAGTTATGGAAGTGTGGTATTTTAGATAAAATCAATGTAATATTGTCTACACTATTTCCATTCCAAATATTATAATCACCACTGCAAAATTTTTGTTGGCATTCATTGATAATTCATCCACTTCCAGACTCCAGAGTTCCATTTCATTTTCATCAAATGATTACACTAATTCAACCACATTCATCCAAATTTTGTTCAAATTTATTCAATTAGTGTGAGGTAGTCACATACTATCCAATATTTTGTAGTGATTGAATGATTCAAATGCATTGGTTGTTTTTCTTGTAAAAATTGGCATATTTCCATATAAAATCATGGAGATACTTAATGTTTTTGCACACTTATGAGTTATGAGGACTCAAAGAGACTCACAATGGATCAAAAATTTAGGTAGCAAGTTGCATAGTAGGGTAAACAAGTAACTCACCATTGGGGGGTTGAAGTTTTAACTCATTGTTGGAGAAGTTTGCAATGTTTGAACATTCAAAGTCAATTTTGTTAAATGTTGTGAATATTCATGTTTACAAATTTAATTACAAGAAATTACTAAGACAATTCTTGAATAGTGTTTGACCATTCATAAGCCACATTTTGGTTCCTATGACCTTGCATTGATCACCCATTATGGGTGATTGCAAGAAAGACTGATCGTTTTTGGTAGTGTTTTGCAAAACTAGTTTTCTCTTCTACTATAACTTTTAAATTTTAAGCCCAATGCCCCAAACCAAAAAATATCTTTCTAGATGTTTTGATTGTAATTGTATCCATTATTTTTCAAAAAATGAAAAAAATCATTTTATATTTAAAAGTCAATTTCTCTAATTTATCACACTTTTGGAGTTTTTGTTTTTAGTACTAAGGAGTACCCAAATTTAATAAAATAAAGCTAAATTTTGGTGGTCTATTCCCACACTAGTTGGGCATGTTCTATATGAGGGGCATCAAAAAATACATTATTTTATGTCCTCCACATTCGTTCAAATAGGCCCAAAAGGGGGCTCTATGGCGCATACATTTATGAACATTGAAAATGTTTTAGAGGTCATTCTTTTGGTGAAATCTCATCACTATCAAACCTTCACCAATTGCCAATTTTTAGTTTTTTTTTAATTTCACTATGGTTAATTTATTAAAAATGAAAACATTAAAATATCCCTATTCTACCCACAATTACATATGTCCCAAAAAAGGGGTATTTTAAATGTATTGAAATAAGCAATTGAGAATTGGTACCTATTATAAAATGGCCTGATTTTAGGTTGAATTTTGTTGGAATTCAAAAGAGTCATTAGAGAAATTCTAGACTCTTCAAATGGCTACTAGGAAGTGTAATTAAAGGGACCCCTACATTACATTTATTTTTCGAGGAATTTTTCTCCTATTCTTGGACATCATCAATATTCCCAAATGTCCAAACATTGGTCCACAAGAATCACTATTAAAATGGAGGAGGTTTTTGGTAGTGAGTATTTTTTATTCAATCACAATTAAACAAAGCCATGGCAAGTATGTTCCTCTAACAACTGTGGAATAGGAAACTTGTATATACTCTTTGTGAATGAAGATATTTGCACAAGGTGAATCTTTATTTTGTCAAAGATTCCATCCTTTTCCTAGCTCCTTCGGGCTCTAGAAATAGACTTGCTTGTCAAAACCTAGCATACCTTTAGAGAGTCCAATTTTTCTCTAATGACTCTAAATTCCATTCGTATGCATTAGAGGGATAACATACAAGTGAAAAATAAAATTTCAAATTGCTAGAAACATATGTAGCCCAAAGTGACCCTAGGCTCTAAAGTGAAGAAGAGAGGCCAAAATCTAAAGGAGTCGATTTTAGAGACACGTTCAAAATAAGTGCAGGTCCCTTAAAACGCAGTTAGTTTCTTGCTTCGCCCAAATTTCAGTCAGTTTTTCCCTTCAACCAAATCCAGTCAATTTCTCTTGTAATGTATGAGTTGCAAGGAGTGACGATTACACGTTCCCGTCGTCAACGAACTCTGCTTTGCGAGGAAGCTGCTGCTAAACAATATCTCCATCAACTTATATCTTGTGTTGAGATGACTTGCTGCTCGCTCTCACTACCACGAACGAACGAAAGTCGCCTCCACCTTCGTAACTCATCTCCAAAACCGCTTCCCGCAGTCCTTTCCACTTGAAAATAGTTCACTCGCAATTCTATCCAAGTGCATTCATTATCAAATCGCCCGCCGCAAAAGATTTCCTTGCCATGTCCGACCATGTGTGAACTAAGTCACCAAGTACAACGGAACCCAATGGATCTGCTTATGCGAACGAACGAGTAGCCAGTGCCTGTTCTTTCGGTGCAGCTGAACGGACGTCGGGATCACCACTTCCCAAAACCACCTTGACTGGAAGGCTCCAATACTCGTGGATCTGGTCACATTCTCCGTGCAGAAGTCATGATGAATCAGATCGAACATGCCTGGTATTTCGCAGTTCTCGCGGGCCCCAGAGAGTGTACATGTATAAATGCCTCACCAGTAAGCAGTTTAACTTCACACTCACACATCCATCTAGCTTCACAGCCACAACCGGTTTCCAGCCGAGCCTAGATTTGAAGTCCTGTGAACTAGTCTTCTGCAATTCACTTTCTCTCTTCATCGCTTGAGATCTGGGAAGGCTGATTGCAGCCATGGCTAGCTCGAGAAGAGGAAGCGCCATGTTTCTCGTCATTGGCTGTGCAATATCAATGCTGGTCGTGGGCACAGTGATGGCCGCAGACCCCGACCCGCTGCAAGACTTCTGCGTGGCGGATCTATCGACCAATGCGCCTCTCGTCAACGGCTACGCCTGCAGACCCAGAAGCACCGTCTCCGCCAAAGACTTCGTCTACAAGGGCTTCCGAGCGCCAAGCAGCGACGTCAAGCTGGCGCCCACGGGAGCCATCGCGGCGCTGGCCACGCCCGTGGAGTTCCCGGGAATCAACACGCAGGGCATCACGCACGCACGCCTGGACTTCGACGTGGGAGGCGTGGTGCCGCTGCACACGCACCCGCGCGCCAGCGAGACGCTGTTCGTGTTGAAGGGCAGCATCTACACGGGCTTCGTCAGCGACGACAACGTGCTTTACGCGTCCACTCTGGAGAAGGGCGACTTGATCTTGTTTCCTCGCGGTCTGCTGCACTTCCAGCTGAACGTGGGCAACGAGAGCGCCATCACGTTCAACTCGCTCACCTCTCAGAAGCCTGGTCTTCTGTTGACCGCGAACCAGATTTTCACGCCGAACATCACGATCTCCGTGATCGAGAAGTCATTCGGCGTGGACGCCGCGACGGCCAAGCTGCTGAAGGGCTCTTACCCCGGTCACCCTTGAGTACTACGTAGTCGCGGGTGCTCATTCCGCCACGAACAGCTGAAGCTGCACAGCCGGAGCTCAGCGTAGAATTGAATTCGAATTCGTTTTTAGCTAGGGTCCTGCCGATATGATTTGAGCATTCATGTGTATTCAGGGTATAAAATAAATGTTGCATTCCATTCTGAAAGCCAGTGTCATTTACCGACGGTTTTGATTGGAATTGTTCCACTGATCTGGGTGTGTACCTCTCAATGAATTAAATAAGTTATGCACTACCTGTTCATTCGAGTGAGCTGATAAGCTCTGATGTCGGAGATTATTGTAATTTGGGAGAGGAATGCTGAGGCCCTCTAGATTTTTCAGTGCATACGGAATGCTGTATCTATTTGTGATCAGAGTTGCGAGTTCGTGATATACATTCCATTTTTACGAGATGCATGCAGACAGGACGGTTCATCTCTGTAAGAATTACTTCCTCCTGAATTTGCAATACAATCGTCAATTTTGCCAAATTGGGACGATTCGGCGATGCAATGATGGTGACATACAATTGCACAGAGCTCAGTCTTAAATTTGGACTCCTAGAGGTTTACGTTTCCAGTCCACGCCCCCGGACATTTGTTAAAGGCGTGGAATTCCGCCGATTCTATTGGTTTCACGAAATTGACGTTCACATATAGCTTTGATTACCGAATTAGGTGCTTTGATTGCCAGCCAGGTGCATGCTAATTTATGAGCTTTGAACTGAATCACGTAGCCGCCGAATGTGCTTGAATGATCATCTGAATGGGAGAATCGTGACATGACTTGTGGAAAACTTAGTTTATAATGACCTGATGAGAACAACTTCCCCCTGTTCGTAAGCTCATGGAAATGGATGCATTCCACGTACTCCCATTCATGCAGATGCGGAGCCTTTCTTTACAAGTCTGAAGTAAACAGAAGTGGAATTATACTGCAAACAAGGTTAATCATTTTGACAATGAAATCAACAAATGTGAGCATGAGCTATGATAGTGTACGTGTATGTCGACCTTCAGATCTATTGGATTCGAGAAATTCTTCGTCCTCCGTATCTATCCTGCAAGGTGGGTCGTCTTAGGAAGTTATTATGCTCTACAAATCCAAGTACTTAAATTCATTGGCATAGTTTCACAAAGCTGGCGCATTCAGAAATAGAGCTGGAAAAGAAATTTGGATTGAAGACCCAGACGGATGAATAAATGAACCATAGCAGAGTTTCGCCTTTAAGAGCGCCCAACTCTTGAAGTTCCTGTCCTGAAACTCAAATCGGTACCAGGTCTAGTTTTGTGCACCATTTTGGCGCTCTGAAGCACGCCATTGTTAACGATGTGACCATCTGAGCATAAATCGAACATTGACATTAATGACTGCTAAATTGACACGGGCCACGTCCAACAACAGTTTTATAGTAAGAGCGTCAGTGACGGGGCAATTTAATTCAGCATATAAGGTAGGCTCACCTACTTGCAACTCCTACCTAATTGCACCTCTATGTATACCTTATCTTCATTTCAGAACCTAAATCTTCAGTTGTCATTTTTCTCTAATTGATGTCACACAAATCTCATATGACCAGTATGACCGTCATACATTTAGGTTTTCAAATGAAGAATCTATAGGTATACATTTTGATGCAATTAGGTGGGCATGGGTGCATGGCAATTAGATGTAGCCACCTTAATTAAAGAATCTCCTATTTGTAAAATTGGCCCACTTCAAAGTGCCAAACATTTTGATAAGGATACAAAATTTTTATATATGATCATTATATTTGTTAAATGCTAATTTTTTTAGCTCCTGATTAGAGGGTGATTGCAAGAAACACTTGTCCTATTTTTGTCCCCTTGCCCTCGGATACATGGTTTTTTGGTCATAACTTTTGCATCGTAAGTCCATTTGTCTTGAAATTTGGAATGAAGGTACACATAAAAGTTTCACACATTTTGTAATTTAAAAAAAATAAAATTACTTTACTATTTTTAAGGTGTCCCCAATTGGGTGTCTACCTCGGTCATTTGGGGGGATTTTGGTCCAAAGTTGTACCCAAAACTGCGAACTAGAAGCCACAAATTAGAGAAACTGGAGGTGTACTTGCATTCCAATGAGAGACAAAGAGTTTTTTGGAAAAAAACTTTGCATGAGGGGTCTACATGGGGGCTAAAGTGACTATTATTCGTGCACATTTTTCGGCAGGAGAAATTTTTGGTGCAATGTGAGAGTAGGCTTATCTACAAAAATGACTTTTTTTCTAAGAATTTTTTGAATTTTTTTTGAATTACTAAAAATGAAAAGGTCCATAGACCCCTTTTTTGTTATTTTTTGCTCCCAATGGCTTCTATAGTACTCCATAGTAGTCTGTAGCACTACATAGTATTGTATAGTACTGAATCAACAATTTAGATCTACTAGCGCCCCAAATCAATGGTTGAGTTTCGTAGGAACAGTTTGACGCTTGAAATTGATAGTAGCCTATAGTATTGCTAGTCCTACAACCAAAAATCAAGTATTGGAGCCAAAAATGTGAAGTGTTTTTTGCAATCACCTTAGATGTGATTCCAAACCTCAAAAAGTTATAGATTTGTAGTTCAACTATCTGATTTGAGGTTTTAGTCATACAATTCCAAACAACTCTAATATTCCTTGATTGACTCAAATTCCTATACTTTCAAGTGGTCCACTTAGAATGATGCCAATTCAAGTAAACCATTTTCACCATGCCAATTTCATAAAATCTATCCAAGCAAAGAACAACTACAACTTACCACAAAGGGGTCTAACCTTGATTGAGTCAAATGCATTAGCATTGGGTAACATGAAGGGAAAATATGGAGAAAAGAAATCAATTTTCTTGTCATATAAGGAGAAACTACACTACTTTGAAAAAACATCTAGACGGGATGTGAATGATGCAAGATAAATATAATGAGAAAAACTCTATAAATCAAGTAAACAAGGTTTTCTAGCATGCTACAACGCCTCCAAGAGGTGTAACTAGTTTCAAGGCAAGTATATGTTTGGCATGAGATTTGACCTCATGTCTAAGAGATTACATTAGACTTTTCATTGCTTTGTAATTAAAACTTTAATCTCTACATTAGCACATTCAAAAACTTGTACTCTCAATAGATAGAAGAGAACTCAAATTTAGGCATTGGACTAAGAAAATAAACCACTTCAAAAGCTAGTGAAAAGACAAATTTATAGTGGTTTTGGCAAATTAAAGTTGCCCATTGATGCCCATTTCACTGCAATTTGCACCCATTTGGAGTGAAATGGACATTGGTAACCATAAATATATTCTTGTTACAATGATATTGCAGAAAGATCCATGTCTTTCCATTCGAGAATCTTATGTTTGGGCCACAATTTGTGATGAATAGTGACAACAATCAAAAGTTCAACTTCTATTGGTGGCTTGTGTCACAGATTGGGGAATTGGGGACTGTGTGCTTCCCTTTTACTGCAAAATTTCGGTATTGCATTTCGGACGGTGTCTAAAGTATATTTTCAGGGATACTTACCTCAAACTTGTCCTTTGGGTGATTGCAGCTGGAGATCCTGCACCCGCTCCTGGCACGTTTGGGTATTGACTGGCACAATCTGGCTTAACGGAGGATGCTCTTGACAGCTTGATTGCGCTGAAGGATTTCACGGGCAGCGAAGGGCTGCCGACCTTTGGAGCTGATTGAGCAGATGGATCCTGAAGCAGAGAAAAAGGCCATGCGGCGAGAAATTGAGAGACGCAAGCAGGAAGAGATCGACAAGACTCACGTGAAGACGGTTGATGAGTTCGGAAGAGCCTACGCCACAGGGAAGAGGAAAGAAAGCATCGCCCGAGTATGGCTCTCCCAGGGAGAAGGGAAGTTTTCCATCAAGTCAACGGGAAAGCTTTTGATTCTTACTTCCCTGATCTGATATTGCCAACCGTATTCATATGCTGGAACCTTTCGTGCAAACCAGCATGCTTGGTGCTTTCGATGTGCGCTCAACTGTCAAGGGAGGTGGCACCGCAGGTCAACCACTTCATTCTGAGTACATTTAGTTGTTCAAAGGTTCCTGTTTTGTGTAATTGAATGAAATCTTAGGTAACCACACCTAAAGTGACACTGTGAGCTTTAATTATAGTTCCAGACCGACTGCATTTATATTCATTCCTCTTAGCAATTTCGACGGGATTCCAATGCACTGAAGTATGCCTTATTTGGCTATTGTATGCAATAACTGTAAGGGTTCAAAATTTAGGAGGTAGATGATTTAACATCAGGGCACAAGTTCTGATGTTAGGGTCGAGAACGTTCTCAAGGTCAGTATGTGATTTAGGGTGTCGCATTTAGCTACATGTCGCAATTAGGTATGAGTTTGTTGGTGTTGGAACGTCTTCTTGCAGCTGCATTTGACATAGGGTATCTACAGGTAACTGGGTATATTCCTCCATTGTGTCGCATTTTCCTCGTGATATTGTCCTAATTATTCGTTACTCTTTGGGTTAACTATTATTCAGGTCAATCAGGGGCAATCCGAAATGGTATCAGTAAAGCTTCGCAACTTTTTGATCCCAATCTTCGACCGCTACTGAAGTCAGGTATGATTGCCATGTTTCTTTTTCAACTCTCTAACCATGCTTGGTTATACTTCTGCTGTGAATTTTAGCGTGGGTCAGTGTGAAATATGTTTTATATACCACATTAGAATGTACAGGTTGAATCGACAAGCCTTAAATTTGAACTAATATCTTGTGCGACTCAGCGTCAGATAACAAAATTTAAATAACCCATTGCATTATAGTGCATTTGAGGGAATTTTGTCCGATACACCTTGGTTGAAACTTCGTTGTCTCAAATACTTTCAGCATGACTCATTCTTAGTACGTGGACTAGTATAAAGTTGATACTGAACAAAAACAAAGTAAGAGAAATAAAGTTTTGATATTTGCACCAATCCAGGTGTACGATTTCCTGCTATCTGAAGCTTTTTAACCCGCATCTTGACCCTAAGTCTCTTCGTATGGGAATCTGGTTTGGATTACTTCAGAACATTTCTAATCCTGGTCCTTAATTTTGCCGGGAACAGCTGGTATGTTGACGAGGGACTCGAGAGTAGTGGAGCGGAAAAAACCTGGAAAGGCAAAGGCTCGAAAGAGTTTTCAGTGGGTCAAGCGGTAACCGCGGAGGAATAGATTATATCCAGATGACTATCTGGAGGTTCTATTATCTCGTGTGCTTTGTGTGATCAAAATTGGAACTTCGCATGCAAGCATGGTACTACGTACTTGAAGCTACCCCTCGCCATTAACCTGAGAAATCTGAGATACTTTCGTCTCGCCAACAGTCAGAGATTGTGTTTCTCGCGTAATTCACCACACATTGTAGTTCAGACGCTTAGACCTGCCTGGGGACTTTGAGACTGCCATCCAGTGAGGGTTGCATCACAAGGAGATTGTTTGTCTAGAAACTCGGAATTTTTTGGGAGCATAATAGGCTTCTGAATTAGTTGAGTGCTACGGTGAATTCTCACCATTTACTATCTGAACCTGGAAGCGCTTCGCAGCATTTTCTTTGACGCTTTTCGTTGAATGTGATGAATGATTGCATGTTGGACGGTTGGCTTTGCCTCTGAAATACGGTTAGCCCCAAATTCGGACCTTATGTTTTCATATCGTTCTTGCCTAGGTAATTTCAGGACTCTCTTAGTCCCATTTTATTTATATTTCTGCAAATGCAATGCTCTTCTCAGATTCTGCTGATATACAATTTAGGCATATCTAAATTATATATTTCACAATTTGATCATTCAAATTCGCTGTTCTCAAACCATGAATCTTAGGTACATCAGGGGTTAAGGTAGGGAAGATTGTCAACTTCCCTCTAGTGCATAATATGGGTAGGAGTGATTCCTGGAAGGTTTCCACTTAAAAGATGAGAAGCGATCACTTTGGGTACAACAATCAATTTTGGTGAGATTGTGAGAAGAAATTTTTATCAGATCGTAAATCACAATTGCAGGGATAGTACGCCACCCCAGTTCCATTCCAAATTAGTGACCACAAACATGCTTCCGCCACCTGCTAACAAGTCCAATCAAGTGCTTGAAGAGATAAATTGCTGTTGTCCGGGTCAGCAATGGGGTCAGCATGGAGACAATATCAGACCGCCTAATGGTTTTGGTTTCCTTCACCTTCTGCAAGACGATGCATTTATCTGTGCAAAGGCACTATCTAATGGTTTGGACTTGAAGGACTAACTTTTTGAGGCAGATTGATAAACCCTCTGAAGGAGACCAATCGAGACCAATTCTGGATTCACATTGCTACAGTAGATTACACATAGGTTTTGGAATCCTGAAACAGAACAATTTCCAGAATTATGATTTTCAAAGCCACGTTCTAAGAAACACATCCCCCGCCCGCCAAACAGGATCTCAGATCAATGAGACAGAATCATTCACAAACGTTGACTATCACAGAATCCCAGGAAGAGTTTTGCTTGCTAGAGTACGATCAAGAATGGAAAATTCCAAGCTGTCAGAATATGTAAAGAGAAGCTGCCGCTGAAGCTAGCGCGATAACAAGAGCAGACGCGAAGTTGGCATCCGTATTGGACAAGAGATCATGCCTCGCTGTCTTCTGTACTGTACGTCCTGGCTTTGCTACCACCAGCAAAGAGGAGAGACTCATCAGCCAGATGATGATACCGTACCACTTCAGCTGCACAGAATGCAAAACAAAATGGAATTCATAGTCGTGCACTCTCATTCCCCCGTCCCACTCCATGAATGGGAGATGAAGCCTCGTCGATGTCCTGCAATTAGCACTCCACTGACTGACAACCAATTCATCAAGCATTGGACACAGAATGAGAGAGACAAAGCAGATTGCACTGAGAATGCACTGTCTAGAGATTGCCATGAAAAGCTCCATTTTTTTGCACCAAGAAAGTAGGGATGAGTGCAAAGAGAAAAAGAAACTGAGGCTTCGAATTCCGTGAGTTAACTAAAGTAGCCTACTGTAAAATGAACATGAACCGATTGTGTCCAGAATGTACCCCTTGAGTAGGCTAGAGCAGACCGATGCTCTTGCCCTCAGTACATGGCTTAACTTGAAATCTAACACAGGTTTTCATGGTTCAGATTTTCGCTTCAAATTGTATTCAAGGGATACATTCTGGCTCCAGAGTGTCCCTGCCCATTCTACAGAAAGCTACCTTACTGTAACTCATCCTAATAGCGAGAGGCACGTTGAAATATTTACAACCACACCTCTTCATCATGACTTCTCTAAAATGACACTCTTCGAATATCCTGCACAATAGCTACATTATCGTTGACTGTAGCCCACGTGTCACACATTCCAACAACGACATAGCGAAAGATTGAGACCCCGGTGGTAAGAATAAAGTGGCTCGAGTGTAATGCCTTCTTCCCAACTTTGCACATCCCACTGAATTGAACAGTGGCTCCCAGAAACGAGTCCAGGACACTTCCAAGCAAACCACAGAGGGTTCCCAGAGGGAGAGCCAGCAACTGCATTGATTTCGCCAAACCTGGCTTTCGCAGCGAGTGAAAAACAGCCCCGCCAACCCAAATGCTAAACCAATGAACGCTCCTCCAGCAGCGGAGGCGGCTGTGCCCAACACGGACACACCTCCATTCGTCCCCCGAGGCACCGGCTGTACCAAACAACACCTCAGAACAACCTCACCGTCTGCTTAAAGTAGGCAAACAAACTACAGTTCATTCTATTGTCAAGTACATGTCACCATAGTATAGAATCGTTCAATCAAAGAGAAGCCGATTTAGATTTCACACCTACACCACACCAACCAAGTAGTGCCAGGGATTACTTAACACAGGCCGCATTGGCAACTCTGCTAACTAACTTGCAATGGATGTTCATTCCTTTCCACCAATTTTGGAAAAGTAAAAGCACTACAGGAGCCTATATGAATGCCTATATTAATGGTTCGAAGTGCTAAATCTGCCAAAACCAATCAAGTCGTACCAAATACCTATCTTGAAAGCCTTTCAACACTCTCAATTTACCTTGCAAGTGTAGGCACACAAAGGTTTCATTGGTTTCCATCGAACAAAGAGAATTAACTTGAAAAGTATATCAATAGCACGCAACTCTGCCCACAAATAGATACAGCATTTCGTATGCACTAAAACAATTGACGGTCCTCATTATTCCTCTGGCAAATTACAATAATCTCGGAAAGCAGAGCTTATCACTTATCAGTTCACTTGAATGAACAAGAAATATATCACTTGACTGCAAAGAACACACCTAGTGCAGTAGAACCATTTCAGGCACCACCACCGGTGAATGTCATTGGCTTGAATGGAATGGAACGCTTATACTATATCCTGAAGACACAAGAATGCTCTAATCAAATCGGCAGGACACTAGCTAAGCAATGAATTGGAAATAAATTCTACGCTGATCTCCAGTTCAGCTATTGAATTGCAGCCAGACGGAATGAGCTGCCGTTACCAGCACTCAAGGGTGACCGGGGTAAGAGCCCTTCAGCAGCTTGGCCGTCGCGGCGTCCACGCCGAATGACTTCTCGATCACGGAGATCGTGATGTTCGGCGTGAAAATCTGGTTCGCGGTCAACAAAAGACCAGGATTCTGAGACGTCAGCGAGTTGAACGTGATGGCGCTCTCCTTGCCCACGTTCAGCTGGAAGTGCAGCAGACCGCGCGGAAACAAGATCAAGTCGCCCTTCTCCAGAGTGGACGCGTAAAGCACGTTGTCGTCGCTGACGAAGCCCGTGTAGATGCTGCCCTTCAACACGAACAGCGTCTCGCTGGCGCGCGGGTGCGTGTGCAGCGGCACCACGCCTCCCACGTCGAAGTCCAGGCGTGCGTGCGTGATGCCCTGGGTGTTGATTCCCGGGAACTCCACGGGCGTGGCCACGGCGGCGATGGCCCCCGTGGGCGCCAGCTTGACGTCGCTGCTTGGCGCTCGGAAGCCCTTGTAGACGAAGTCTTTGGCGGAGACGGTGCTTCTGGGTCTGCATGCGAAGCCGTTGACGAGAGGCGCATTGGTCGATAGATCCGCCACGCAGAAGTCTTGCAGCGGGTCGGGGTCGGCGGCCATGACAGTGCCCACGGCCAGCATTATCGCACAGAAGCCAATGACGAGAATCATGGCACTTCCTCTTCTCGAGCGGGCCATGGCTGCAATCAACCTTCCCAGATCTCAAGCGATGAAGACAGAAAGTGAATTGCAGAAGACTAGTTCACAGGACTTCAAATCTAGGCTCGGCTGGAAACCGGTTGTGGCTGTGAAGCTAGATGGATGTTTGAGTGAATGGGGTTATTTGAGTGTGAATTTAAATCCCCCACTGGTGAGGCATTTATACATGTACACTCTCTGGGGCCCGCAAGAACTCCAAAATACCTGGCATGTTCGATCTGATTCTTCATGACTTCTGCACGGAGAGTGTGACTAGATCCACCAGTATTGGAGCCTTCCAGGCAAGGTGGTTTTGTGAAGTGGTGATCCCGACGTCCGTTCAGCTGCACCGAAAGAACAGGCACTGGCTACTCGTTCGTTCGCAAAAAGCAGATTCTTGGGTTCCATTGGAGTTGGTGACTTAATTCACACGAGGTCAGCGGGACATGGAATGGAAATCTTTTGCGGAGATAGAATTGAGAGTCAGAGTGAATTATTTTTCAAGTGGAAAGGACTTCGGGAAGAGGTTGTGCAGATGAGTTACGAAGGTGGTGGCGACTTTCGTTCCTTCGTGGTAATGAGAGCGAGCAGCCTTTCATGTCGACACAAGATATAAGTTGAGGGAGATATTGTTTGGCAGCAGCTTCCTCGCAAAGCAGAGCTCGTTGACGACAGGAACGTATAGTCGTCACTCCTTGCAACTCATACATATGGTCAAGAAAAAAAACCTGACCGGATTTGGGTGAAGGAAAAAACGGACTGAAATTTGGATGATGGAAAAAACCCACAGCAATTTAGAGGACCTGCACCTTCTTAGAACCCCTGTCTACAATCGACTCCTGTAGATTTGGGCCTAAAATGTATTGGCTCTATTCTAGGGAGCCTAGGGCCACATTTTAGGGTTTTGAGAATTCATAGTGTACCTGTAGCAGTTGTATTGTATTCCCCTAATGCATAGGAATGGAGTGTAAAATATTTTTTTGACTTCCAACAAAACTCAACAGAAATTAGGCCATTGTACCAATTCTCAAGTGCTTATTCAAACATGTTTAGGTGTTGTTACTTCAATCCCTAAAGGACTAAGGGTTTTTTTTTCCTTTTTTCACGGAGACCTTGTCACAAACTATGGTTTTGGGGTATGTTATTCAAAATGGAAAATTGAAATTCTTTTTGGAGCTTTAATCATACTTCATTGAAGTAAATTGATTTTTTCATAGTGTGGAAAAAATTTCAGCCCTACAATGAGCACTCTTATGGTGGATTAACATAATGTCATTTATCCCTTGACTTCTTTCAATGACTTGCTTTACTATCACTTTACCATATCTTCCTTCCTCACTCATATTGTCATTTGAGATGTTGATATTTGGGCAAAGATGGTGATGAATGCTCAAACTTTAGTGATTCTATGTGGTGAACATGTAAGGTTAAAGGAGCCAAAATGTTGCATATAAATGGTCAAACAATACTCAATAGTTATCTAATTTTTTTGTAAAGAAATTTGTAAATATGAATATTTACAACATTTAATGAAATTGACTTTGCACATTCAAACAATGAAAGCATCTCCAACAATGAGTCAAAACTTCAACATCCAAATGGTGAATTCCTTGTTTGTCTCACCATGCAATTTGCCACTTAAACTTTTGAACCATTATGAGTTGTCTCCACCTTAAGTGTGTCATAGTATCAAGTATCTCCATCAATCATTTTATTTGCCAATGTGGCAATTTTTATGACAAAAGTTACCTATGCACTTGAATCATTCAATCACTACAAAAATATTGAATAATGTGTAATTACCTCACACTAGTTGAATAGATTTGAACAAAATTTGGACAAATGTGGTCAAATTTGTGTAATCATTTGATGAAAATGAGATGAAAGTGGATGAATTTTGAATGAATGCCAAAGAAAGTCATGCTGTGATGATCACACTATTTGGAATGGAAATAGTGTAGACTACATTACATTGATTCTATCTAAATTATACCACAAACTTCCATAATCGTTGATACAATGAAAAATTCATACAATACTAGAACAGAGCCCTTTTACAATTGATATCAAAAAGGATTTTAGAAAACTCCAAGGCTTCAATGAGAAGTTATCTAGTATGTCACCACTAGGTATTAACCTTGGAATGTCCAAACTCATCTCCAAAATCGACGTTTAGAGAAAAATCATTATAAAGTGCTATTTTGAAACATATTTTGGAATTGACATACAACCTAAAGTTGCAAATTGTGCATTGTAGATTCCATTTGTAAGATTAGATTCACCAATGCTAACATCAATATTGTTTTCTAAATTTTGAAAGGGAAATTTGAAAATTCCTTCTCAATTTGATTACAAGTAAAATATTATCATTTTTTGAGTAAAATTTGTTGGAATGGGTTTGATATTAGTTTCTCTTAAACATAGTGATTTTTTGAAATTTTTGTGCTCTTAAAATCTATGACCTCCTTTTGGCAAATCCCATTTGAAACTAGAGTCAATGCAATTTGACCACTTGACATACTTGCACATTTGTAATTATAGAAAAATATGTACCCTAATAACAACAAATCCAACCCTTAGATAGGACAACAAGTTGATAAAGTATCTCCACAAATAAGGATGACTTTCATCCAAGCAATAATGAGAAGATACAACAGTTTCAATCTATTCGGTCGTCCACTTTTTGGAAGTCGGAGCGCTCCAGGGTTAATTAGTAAGGGCTCCATTTTAGTATTATTGAGACTTTTTGTACAAATATGGGCAGTGAACCGAGACTTGTAATTAAGCAGCTCTCGTGACACCAGTGCCATAAGTTAGCGGCTAGTGCGACATGCTTTCACTGAACATGCCACTCCCGCCCCGACCCCAAAGAAGGAGCTCCCAACATACATGGCTTTGGATATTATTTAACTTGAAATTCCCAACCCGGCCGCGGGTGCTCGATGCGTATAATTGGCGGCATAGCTTCTCAGTGCCAAATATCTTTTCCTCGAGCTGGGAGTGCCCCATTCTTAGTCCATTACTTTATTCAAGTTCTGACAAGCACCTCTTAGGTACAGTAGCTAAATTACGTTGCCCAGTGGCCAAATTGCCTTGCCGACAGTATCGTTTCAACGAACTCATTCTCGTGAATGCTTTCTGCGCGCATAGCAAAGCGTCGGATTCAACTGCCCGACAGAAGGCCACTCACATGCTTTCCTCGCAACATACCAAACAAAGTCCGCGAAGGTCTCGTACGTGGACTTCCAAGTAGATATGGAGACTGAGACAGAACCTGCGTGGTACCACTCGCTCGCCCGCCTTGCCAGTAGTATATAAACTTCAGCAACAGGGTATTCAATCATCAATCCGATCATCACAGCCAATCTTGGTTCCTGAACAGCTGAACGGATTTACATGTAAATTTGCTTCTGTTCATCTCTCTCGCTGGTAAAGTTACAATTGCAGTATTTGAGCTTGATATCCAATTGCAAGGGCTCCTCGATTCGTTCCTAGTCGTGCTTCATCCGCTTGAGATCTGGGAAGACTGATTGCAGCCATGGCCGGTTCGAGAAGAGGAAGCGCC